>WTXV02063003.1:0-56273 GCA_009823435.2 Nymphicus hollandicus
TGATGTGGCCAACTTTAAAAAATAAATAATTTTTGCAGCAAAGTTCTAGCCAAAAATACCATGTTTATTTAGAAAGTTGTTCTGTAAACATCTTAATATTGTGTCTCCTATTACCACTTCAAGGCTTTTCAAGCAGGTACATGAAATTCAAAATCTAAAACCGGAGGGGGAAAAAAAATACTTCTACACAGCAAATTTTGGCATAACACACCAAAACTATCAAATACAAAGAAAAAAAAGAGTATTTCCTATAATAGCACATCAAACAAATTTTTCCCTATGAATGCCCATCATTATAAGCAAGAGATTGTTTTCCAAAGTAATACTGTATTTTGATAATAGCAAAAGGAACTGATTATCAGTACTGAAATTCAGACCTGGCAACCTCACCAATTTTTAGACTGTTAGCTTTGTTATCAAATAAATCGTTCTTCAGAACTGTGACATAAAATGTCTTCCTTTAAAAGAAATTCTCGCTGATTAATTTCTGCACATGCAAATGAATTCATGTGATAAATATAGCTCCTCACTAATCTCTAGTTCAGTTTTGTCAAGGACGTTAATATATGAAAAGCTAGAAACAACCATAAAGTTTTAATAAGTACTGTTTGAGTCCACACTTCCATCAAGCTAAGGCTGTCACAACTGCATTTACTGTTTTTTTACCTCACTCTTCTGAAACATCACATTCAATAAACGATTTACTGATACTTTGTGCCTTGCTCCATAAAAAAAAAAATTAGATTTGCACCTAGAAATATGCTCACTATATTAACAAAAACTGTTCTAAATACAATTGGAAGTGATAGCTCAAGTATTTGGGTGACAATAAACTAAGCCACCTCACAGTAAAAGTGAAAGAATGCTCCATCACATAAAGAGAATAAAGCAAATGTTCTTCAAAGGCTGTTGACATTTGAGCACAAAATTAAAGATTTTGAATATCCAGTTTCAAAAACTATCATCAACTAAAAGTATCATTACTACTACTAAATGCCTATTGAAAAGAATAAGAAACAAAGTATGCAGCTTCAGAGATAAACAATATTCTCAGTCAATCACCTTTCACTACTAGGTCCAGAAATAGGAACAGCTTTAGCTTGTCTAGGACATATCAGTAACACTAAAAAATATGGGTGGGTTTGTACTATTATAATGTAATATTATTTCAGTTTTAAATTAATAATTTAATCTGGTGGTTGTAAAGCAAATTGGAGAATGTTTTCAATTAGACCACTTTCTCCATAGTGATGAATTTCCCCATTTTTACTTGAAACTTTGATCTATCTCTGATCAAGGGCACATCAGAAGTTGACCCTGATTCTGATAGTGTTTATGATTCTGCTTTATGTGGCTGCAACTCATTTTATTTAGATAAAGCAACTGAACTGAGGCATTTAATTTTCTATGTTCAAATAATGCAAAGGTTTGTTAAAATGTAAAACCATGTGAGATGCTAAGTCTTGCATACAAGTAACAAAACCAAGAAATTTTTACTATCTACACTTGAAACTTCAGGCTTTACATTTGATGGATATAAACATCAAAATTTTAAGTACCATTACTTGCTCCTTGCTTTGTTCATCAAGACAACTGAATTGATTTTTTTTCTTTCATGCAAAAATCAATTCACATGGTATATGTGAAATATCTCAAATCATATTATTCTTAGTAATATAAAAAAAGTAAATCCATAAATGTAATCACCATGGGCAATGTGATTGTATAGATTAGCCTGGCAATATTAATAAAACTTCAGGAAAGTTTGAGAAGGTATCTCCCAAATATATTAATAAATGTCATTTTCTAAAAATATTTTCAGATAACAATGGTTTTCGTATAAATGCAGATATTATTGAGGGTGAAGGAGTGGGGTTCTATTGCCAGCTACGACAAAATACAAACTGCATTATCCAATTGGTCCATACAATTGGTGCTTGGAAGCTGTGAAAAACACAAAACTTAGAAAGTGACCACTGTGCATGGATTGTGTCTGAAAGCAGACTGTGTTGGATTTGATTAATAAAACTTAAAGGTAAGGCTTTTGTGAAATCATGCTTACCAAGTCAAGCACTGCCTGATCTTAAACCTTAATACTATTTTCTTTAAAGGGATCCTTTACATTTCAAATTCTACTTAAATAAGCTTTGCCCAACTTGAAAAGGAAGCAAATCAGTTTTTGCCAGGTGACAAGTATTGCAACAAGTTTAAAAATCAAAGAGAAAACTTTTATCACCTGCCTTTCTCTCTTTGGAAGTTACGAATGTGCTGAGTAGCAGCATATGAAAGAGAAACAAATTAAAAATATTCTAATATATTGTATTTCTTTTCTGATATGGCAAGAAGTATGCAGCTTGGATAAATCAAACTACACAACATAATTAAAAACCCAATGTAACATTCCAATGATGACTAAGAGAAAATGATAAAGAGTTCATAAATAGGTAGTATCAAACACACTAATTAGTACGTCAGAAGCTTCAAGGGAGCTGTGTGTCTCAAAACTAAATGTCTGCTTCCCCTCATGAGTGAGAAAACACTCAAGCTAATCAACATAATCTGATATATGCTGAAAAACAGCTTCTGTTTCTTTAATAGCTAATGAAATAGTTGAACTTAAAAGCCTGAGAAAATTAATAATAATCTTTCATAACCAAGTTAACAGCATTTGTCTTGGTTGGTGGCCTGCTCTCAGAAGCTACTTTTCATTTCCCTGTTTTGAATACTTCTTAATACAGGCCCTCATATATCTTTAATTGTCTTCAACCTTGGTGATCTCAGAAGAGGCTTCCCAAAAATCACAAAACAGTTTTGGTTTACTTGGCTTATTCTCATGAAGGGTCTCCAAATCAGTACAGAAATGAGGTTCCACTTTGGGTTTTATTAGTAACAAAACACTTTAAGGTAAAGAGAGGTATTCTCAAAGAAAAGTAAATACTCTCAGGTTACTTACAAATTATTCTTATAGGTATGTTGCTATTTTAGATGTTAAAGTGCAGAGAAGAATGACTATCCAGTTTCTTAATTTAAATATTTATTCTGCATCTACTTTTTCACTTGCAGGGCATTAAAATAGGAGTGGATTAAGGAATCCAAAACACTAAAGCACTTTAATATATATTAGAAGCAAAAACCAATAGAAAATTTTCTGCAACACATATATGAGTCAGAAATAATTTTAAAAAAACATAACCCAAACAAAAAGAAAAAATGACAATAAAATAAAAATAATTTAAAAAACCAAACCACAAAAAAAAAAAACCAAACCAACAGAACAAAAAACAAAACATCTAAAGAGAAGCAAAGCTGAAGCTGTGCAAGTTCTTTTCCTTCTACATTGTTATGAAAAGACACATACACACACACATTGCTCACAAAACATGCATACGCATAATTCACTTACAAACATAGTGCTTATTGACAATTTAAATGAGGTCTTTAGTATGATCATGTTTCCAGTTTATACATTGAATGCTTCTTTTTCTGGGATGCTACTTGCAATTACTTGAAGAACAGCACATGGAAAGAGCCAAATGACTTGCTGAACAACTGACTAATAAAGCACAAATTTTAAGTATGCTAAGTGTTCTTGCAGATTTAAATCTTTCTGACGAGCCCTACAGAAGCAAGAAGAACATTTGTGCAAATTCATTTAAGTCCCCTAAAAGCCTTCTGCTCTATTCTTCTGGAGTAAAACTCGTGAGGTGAATTTAAATACATGCATTTTTTGGAACTACTGGTTGGGTTTTTTTCTTCCAAAGATATACCAACTGTATCTAAAAAAGCAGGAGAGAATTAAAATCCTGACAAATAAAATACATAACCAAATTAGATTACTATTATGAAGTAATATAGTAAGGAAAAGTTATGTCATGAAAATAAGTATTTCCCTGGTAACGCACTAATGATCTGTTTCAAGTCTGAGAGCACTTGCACTCAGATGACGATTTTAAAAGCTGCCAAGTATATTTAGCTATAAAATTGTTTCCAAAAAGGAACTGTGTAACTACGTTCATCATTAGCACTAACAAATTACCCTTTCTTGAAAATATTAGAAAAGGTGCTTATTCTGCTGATGGCTAATGTGCTGACAGTTATCAGCAGACATTAAGTGCTTGTTCAATAAAAAACTTTTTTTTATGCTTTCAGTGTATCTGCAAAATGTAAATGCAGTTTGGGGAGTGCAAGGAGGTCTGCCTACCTTCCCTTCTGCCACCAAGATAACGGCACAGTTTAATTACTGAAAATAAGTCCTTTATCCCAAATCAAACCCATTCAAATAGTCCAGTCTGGAAATACAAACTGCATCCTGGCTGTAAAAGCAGTTGCGCAGGTGACTGACCATATCACAATACCACATTGTCCCTTTATGAAATCTGAGCATTGTCCTGGGTTTTGGTGGTTTTATTGGTTTTGTTTTGTTTAGGTTTTTTGGGGTTTTTTTGGGGGGAGCGGAGATGTGGGGTGTGGTGAGATTTGTATGCCCCTCTTCCCTCCCCTTTTTTAAACCATAGCTTTTATGACTGAGACATGAAAGTGCAGGCTACTTAGAAAAAAGTCCATATCTTTACCTACCAGACTGACAGATAACAGAGCATGTGCAAGCCTGAATCAAAGAAATAAATATGAAGGTAAAACAGCATTGTGAAGGTACCACCCAATAGCTTGGGCTGCAACAGCAGGACTTAATCTATCTTTAAATGTTTTCATTAAAACACATTCCCTTTCCAACTCACCAGCTTCCTTGGGCAGATGTTCTCATTCAAATGCTACAAGACAAAGTTCTGTTTTCTAACCTAACCCTGTACAGAACAGCTGGCCAGCCATAAGGCACACGGGCCTCAACTGGTGCCAATTAATCTCCATGTGTGTTTAAGCTAACACAATACATTTGACTACTGGGTCATCAGTAATTAGGTTCCTCCTGAAGTATCAGCTACCAATTAAAATAAAACCTTCACAACCCTAAAAGGTTGCATATTACTGTACATCAAAATATTCTGGTTTTGTAAAAATTAAACATAGAAAGGAAAAGACATTTTGTCAAAGTTCCCTTCAATACAAATGCTGAACAACTCCTTTGTTGAGCACGAACATGAAAGTTACTCAAACTTTTTCTGGTTGGTATAGTAAAAAACAAGAATGTGAGAGCTGGCATTCATACTAGTGGCATGCCAGCTCCTAAGGTTCACTGGTATGATTTGCCCTATAAAGACACTTCTGTTCACTGACTGCAAAGAAATGTAACAGTACTAAACTTCAGGCCTTCAAACTCATCTTTGTTAGATGCCCCCAGAACATTAAATATTCACTGTCACCATATTTAATGTTAATGTGTGAGAGTCTTCATCCAGAACATGCATAAAATTATAGTTTCCAGACTTGGAAGAAAGGATCATCCCTGCTGAATCTGAGGTCACCTCATCTTTAAACATCTGAAGCAATGCAAACCCCCTATGAGAAACACATGGCAGGACAGGAAATTAAACTCTGACTTTCACGTAGGTTACACCATAGGCATTGGACAACTTTACTATGAAAAAAGTAATTATGAATGAAAATTTACTGCATTAGAAGTCTCCCTGTAATTAGCACTGAAGGGAAAAAAAACAATAAAAACCCCAGCCAACCAGATGTCCTCCTAACTCCACAAAACGTTCAAGCAAATACTAACTTACGAAGATCACTTCAAAAAAATAGAGTATTCCAGGTGTTTATCCCTCACAAAGCTCTCACAGAATCCTACACATCATCTACCTGCTTCTGTTCTTTAAAGATAATATAATTAAATCAGATAACAACTACCTGCTGACATGGTTGATTAATTTCTAATTAACATTGTTGCTTTTAAGAAAGCAAAAGTGGTCTTTAAAAGGCTAAATGCTAAGCAGGAATAACAGTTACCCAGTGGAAAAGTTACTTCATTTCTTTTTTAAAAAAAACAACACTGGCTCAAAAGAGAGAAAGGGTAGGGCCTTAACACTGATGATGAGACTTCATGTCACATCAACATCCAAAATTTAAAGAAGTTATTATAGAAGTTCCCCCATCAATCTGCTGCTGCTGACATTCACAAAATTACCCAAGATATACTATAGAAATCTATTAAAGTCTGAAATAGTGTTATTTCTATTAAAAACTCAAAAGAAACCCTAAACATGAGTTGTCAGTTGAAATAACTTTCTCCTGAAGTTTTCATGTGGAATTTAAAGTTTAGGTGCACCCGAGAATCAGAACTATGTTGAAAGACTTGGCAGAATACTATTTCAGTGTTGTTCCTTTTAAGTCTTAGAAAATGTCTAATACTGAAATAACCATATGAAAAGCTGTCATTTGAGTTTACCAAAACTATAGGTTCTAATTCTGCTTGCCATTGCAATGTGACAAGCATAATTCCATGTTTTTTTAGACAAAAGCTAAAGATAGCAGTCAGCTATAAATTAAGAATGAGTTAGACTTTAGTGTTTGGGTCTGGTTCAAATAAGCTTAAAAAGGATTGGTTACATATTTCATCTCTTAAGTGAAAACTATTTAAACATATCCAAGGCTGAAACATTTTACTACACCTATTACAAAACTAAAAGCCTTTTGCAAGAAGTTATGTGCTTTTTTTATGCCAGCATTACAGTCTGTTGGTAGGAATAGCAATAAACACTGCATGAACACCTTCAGCAGGGGAAGTTCCATCACTGCGCTGCCTTGCCATTACCATATCCTCTCCCGGGAAGCAACAAGAGCTACTCACATCCCTGCAGACAGCATATGTGCAAGTGGCTGCTCCCTGACCTTGCTTCACACGATCTGGAGAGCTCAGCCAGCAATACCTAATTTCGCACAAGCATAGAAATCAGTATCTCCACAAATACAACAAAGCCGCTCTAAGAAGTCCCTGTGCACTGCAGTTCCCTACTAGCATACTGACAGCAATACACAAACAAATTTCAGTGTCAGTCCTTCATGAAGAATAGGGCTAGTAATGCTTTACAGTGCTTTAAGAAGCTGCTTGCATTTTCAGGACTTATTATTGTATTAAGATGTAGTATACATTATCAAACACAAATTCTTCTTCAGAATCCTGACTGGAAAATTCTATACAGTGCTTAAATAACTGCAGTACAACTATGACACAAGTTAGGACCTAGGCACAGATTCTGAAATATCCCTGCAGATTAACACTGAAGTAAAACTTTCATAAACACCTAGACACATTTTTTTACTTATTGTAGGGGGAGTAGGAGATTTTCTAACATATTTTAACAGATCACAACCTTATTTCCAAGTGCCTAAAAATACCATATGAAACAGCATCATGGACCTAGTTCTACCATACGCAGTACTGGTAGGTAAATGACACTACCAGTTTTGGTGTGCTCTAAAAGCTTAAGTTCAATGTTATAGTGCCCAAAAAGAAAGGGAAGGGTGGGGAGTGGGGGCTGTGTGTGTTAACCTTAAAAGCACAAGCTATTTCAATTCTGCCTGTGAGGACAGAAACATTAGGATATTCATTTACTCCTAAAGCAATACTTTTATTTGTTCTCTCTATAATTGAAACATATATTCACTTGAAAGGCAATGCTGAGAAGACAGTTAAAAGTAAAAAAAAAAAAACAACAAAAAACAAAGCACAAATAAGATGACAGGTTAGAAACAAAATTCAGGAAGTTCAGAAGGAAACTAAGAATGAAGTTTTCATTACCAAAAAGTTTGATCCAAAATTTATCTCAAAATAGGCAAGCCTACAATGTCGATTTAAGAAAAGAGAGAAAAAAAACTGAAGCACTAATTAGCTTTGACACATTCTGCTGAGAATTTTAAAAGTGGGAATCCCCTAAAATCCAGTTCAAAAGGTCCCTAGATTCTCACCAGAAAAGTCAATGAAATGGGCCTAATTTACAAAATGTGAATAAAATTACTTTTCTTTAATGGTAGATGGAAGCATTGTTTTAGAAAATGTACAAGTACTTTTAGACACAATCACGTGTCTATTAGAAGATTAAATCCCCCTTAAATTCTTGTGACCGTTGGCATCTTTTATTCTAACAAAAGCACCTGAAATAATCACAGAGTAGTTTGGGTTGGAAGTGACCTTTAAAGACCATCTAGTTCCAACCCCCCTACCATGGGCAGAGACACCATCCACTAGATGAGGTTGCTCAAAGCTCCATCCAACCTGGCCTTGAACACTGTCAGGGATGTCAAAACCTCTCTAAAATTTTTGCTAACACCACAATTAGAAGTCCAGTAAAAATGCCAAATACCAATTGTAAAAGCTCATCTTCAGATCACAGTAGATATTTCTTGGAGAACATCTGTTCTTTTTGCATAACTGAACCTTCTCTTGATAACAATGAAATTCTTAAGGCAACAATATGAATCATGCTTCAGAACGGCTGTGCAGCAAACTCATTTGCTGATCTTACCTTCATTTCCCTTTCACAAATGGTATCATACTTGGGAAAAAAAAAAAAAAGAAAGATTGACTACAAAACTCAGACTTTTGAAAAGAGAACAGAGTATTATACAAGTTGGAATCAGCAGCAGATGTGTACCGCATAATTTGTATATACACTCTTGGGTGGCTTCCTTCTTGAGAAACTATTCCAAGGAAGTATTAAGAGTACTACCTCATACATAATTAGGACATCATCTCCATACAGCATTTGAGAATTGATCACTTATGAAGTAATTTCAAGCTGAATTATCTTGTGTTTACATTTCAGATATATATTCACTAAAGCACACAATGGAAGTTTAATGTAAGCTTTCTGTCATCCTTCACTTTCTGCTGCACATCAATTCATCTGAAGGTAGTGCCGTTCCTGATCCCTCCTAAATGACTCTTCTCACAATCTTGTGTAGACTTCAAAGCCTCCTCCCCTTCACTTTCTTAGCTTTCCTGAAGAATGCAGCCTAACAGGTAATATATTTTAGTGGGCCTTCAGAGATACTATGGCACTGCTAAACTAACACAACTCAACAGATAAAGTGAGCCTATGTGAGCTCCACAATACAGCTTCACAGTGGATGAAGATTTTTCTTCAATGAAAAAAACTGTAAAGTTAACAGAGGCAAGAAAAATGTGATTAGGAGACAAATTTCTTCCTACAGGTACTTGATTTCACAGCAGTTGGTCTCAGAGGTGCTGAGTAAAACTGCACTTGAAATAATATAATCCCTGAAGATCCATACTGAACTGCTAGGCAGCATGTCATGAAAGAATGGAAATAGCAGTCCTGTTAAATTTGTTTCTCATACACAGAAAGAACATTCTTGGAGCTTAAATCTTTATTATCTTGACAGGATATGTGAAAAAGGGACATATTTGTTAAACCAGTGACATATTGTAAGACTGCAGCTCAGATTTATGCTTTTGTCTAACTAGCAGTCGCACAAAAGCAGGACTGAAGCTACTCTTTTCTCTCTTTGTTATGTAAGACTTTCATGCCGATTTTTGCAACTTATTATCAGACTATGTCTTTCCAGTATTTCAGTCTAAATATAATATAATCTTGCTCATTAGAGCAATAACAACACTCCCAGTAAAGAGCACCCAAGGCCACTGTCAGGGAGGACAAAATACAGGCATTGCTAGGAAAATGAGATATTGTTTTGGTAAAGCTGAAGTTACCTGAAAACAAGTTTCTTGGTAGATTGGTAAATCAACACCATTTTACAGAGCTAACACTATTCCATTAAAAACGGCAGTGGAGGGTGGTGGTATGTCCTCTGTTATACAGTATCCTAGGAGTTCAGTGGGGCTGAATATTGTTACAAAGGAAGAACAGATATGCTGCAATGCAGATCCAGGGAAGCTAGAAAGTACCTTAAAAGGAGTTATACACACTTTTGCCTATAAAAAACACAAGCTCAACCAGCACAGAAAATGCAATGGCTTTTATCTGATAGGATGTCATGATTTGAGAAAGCCTAATACTGGAACTCAGAAGTTTCTGTTTCTAATTCTGTTTCTGGCTCTCCAAAAAGTACAGAAAGTTAATCTGACCTCTCCAGTTCTGATATCCTTTAGGGGAAAAAAATTAAAAAAAAAAAAAGTTTTAAGTATCTCTGAAAAGCAGTTTAGGATGAGCAGATTGAAAGCAGTCCTATAAAATCCAGATAGTCTTCATTTTGAAAAGAATTGGTCATGAGATGGGGCCACACCTGGAGTTCTGTGTCTAGTTATGGGTTCCATGGTTCAACAAAAACCAGGAATTACTTGAGAGGGTTCCTCTCTTATGAGGAAAGGCTGGGAGAGCTAGGCCTGTTTAGCCTGGAGAAGAAAATTTAGAGCACAAAGTCAGTCTATGCTAACAACCTCTCTGCATCTCTGCATATACACTCCAGTTTCCCTGGCAGGGTTTCATGGGGGGTGGGTGGGTGGCACAAGAACAGCTTTGCCAAATTAACCACTTTAGTGATGTCCTTTCTTGGCAGCTTTCCACTGTGTATTTTATCCTTCAGGGGAACCTGCTCAGAAGCATCAACAAACTGGCACTCCTGATAATCACGCTCAGTCTGAAAAGCTTATTTTTATTTTTTAAAGAGAATTATTACAATCAATACATATTCTGCCTTGCACGAACACTTACGTAGCAGTGGCAGGATCTTCACTGCCACCCCCAGCACCTTGCAGGATCCTTACATAAAGAGATAACATACCCTTTATAAGGTGTGCATGATGTTTCTGAATGACATGCATTGAGAATCATTTTTTATAGATTATAATTTGTTAGTTCCTCCTCACTCACCCCTTCCTCCATAGAGTGAGAAATCATCAAGGAGACATATGACAAACCATACAGGAAGCAACTGCCAAAGTGTTTCAGTGTGAATCTAATTGACAGTTCAGAAAGTAGAAAATCCTTTATACATTTCTCATGTAGGAAAAACTAGTGCATGCAGATTAGAGTGCCCCAGTTTCTTTGCAGAGGAAGCTCTCTTCAACCACCTTTTCTTTTTCCAAATTAGATACTGCTTTTCTCACTAGCACAAAATCCTAAATTCAAACATGATTTTTAAAAATATTTTTGTTCAGCAACTATATATAAGGATACTATGCTCATTTGATACTACAAAATTATGCACTCCCTTTTCATTCTGAACTCTACTCCTGCTTCCACTCTGTTACACAGATAAACCCTTAATTTCCCTTTAAAATCTCATTGTTTTTTCATTATGATCAAATGTTGACCTGCACGAAGCAGTGATGATGCTGGCAGTGAGGAGACAGACACAGAGACAGCATCTACCTTGAAGAAAAGGCAAGAGAAGTAAAATGACACAAGAAAGTGATCAATGGAGATGACTGAAACTTAAAATATCTCTGCATCACAGCACAAGCTAATATCTAAACAGAGAAAGAAAAATACACTTTGCAGTACACACACTTGAACTTGCCTCCAGCAGGATATTTTTGGTTTGCTGCTTTTGCACCTTATATATAATCCTCTATAAAAATGAAAACAATTTCGAGGAGCAGCAAGGGCAGGCTGTTTTGTAAGGGAAAAGTGAGGCCGAAACGCAAAGTCACAGCAAAGGAGGCAGGGCTGTGCCCTCAGCAGCTCAGGTGCAGTCCTGTAGGACCCAAGCAAGGCATACAAGGCAGGTCCAGCAATGTTCACCAGGTTCTGCCAACTGTCCAGACTGTCTGGCACGTCTGTAGTGATGAGGCAGGTCTGGGTCAGAATCAGTATGAGAATCAGGGAGGTACAAGACTGGGCATAGGCATATCTGCAGCACAGCTCAGGCAGAGACAAAAGAGCAAGAATCAGAGCTTTAAAGCAGCCATGGTAAAAAAGGGGCATGTCCCTGCTGAGGATCCTCAAGGCTGCAGAGCTGTGACACATCAAAAGTGGCCTAGATCCCCACAGGAGGGCTTTTGCTCTGAACTTGACAGAAAACAGCATTTTGTAGGGAAAAAGTCAGTTAGAGTCACAAGGGATAAAATGAATTCCCATTTTTGTTATCAACCCGCAGTATATTTCTGAAGCAAGTTTCTTCACTTCTTTTGTTTCTTCTACCTCTTCTTGCCTGTTAAATCACACCCTCTCTCATTCAGGGATCCCTTATATTCCTGCCTGATGACTCAGTTACAATAGAGTCAGGTGCTATACCACAAGCAATAGTGATAACAGTTTCCTCTCCCTGCTGTAAATCTTGAGACAGGAAGGGTTCACATTCAAGAGTGCAACGCAAATTAAAAAAAAGATGCAATTCCACCGTATGTTCAGAAGAATCCCTATGAATTTAGTTACTCCAAGATGAACTTCTGCATGTGAAAGATTCAAATCTCCAGAGAACAAAGATCATCAAGAGTTTTAAGTAAGGTTTCCTAATTATCAGAGTACAAAGACAAGGTTAGGTCTGCTGTGCACACAGCTTTTCTTCTCAAGGACATAAGAAACAAAATGAAACATAAAAAAAAAATAATCTATTTCTGCCCTGAAAATGAACAGAAAGAAATTTTATCTACAAGGTAAATCTTCCAGAAAACAGCTGGCACCAAACTCAGAAACTAAAATAAAATTTGCCTGTAACTACAACAGTGCTAACGAAGTTCTCTAACATTGATTACTATTAAACATGGTAAAAATTCCCAAGTTTCAGTTCACACAAAGAGCAAAGGAAAAGTGGTCTCAAAAGAACCATTAATATGTTTCAGGAAAGGATGTTGCAAAGAACAAACATTGTCTGCCTCTCTCCAAGTAGTCACCTTTTAGTACTTTTCTATCTATTCTGGATGCCAGGAATCACTTGGGAGAATGATGTATTGATGAAACGTACAAAACCAGATACTTACACATTTGACTGCCTGATGAAAGAGGAAAATGATTAAGAAAATCTCAAGAGGACAAAGTCACAGATGTGAAAAAATGATCCTGATAGTCAGATGAAATAGTTTTGGCACTTAAAACACCCTTTTAGAACTAGAAGCATAGATTTTAAAACTAATTGTGACAAAGATAAAACATGATGATCAACTAAGAACATCATGTGATTGATACCCTGTAATTCAATACATATATTAGAGAAAAATGAGTAAAAAAGACTTTAGGTTTCTTTAGGTTTAGACTTCGAGTTTGTTCTAAAGCTTCTATCACAGAAGTTTTGATATAGATAACTAAAGATGCCTATTCTACGTGAAACACAAAAAATTCTTTTTCTAAATTATCTGTTACCATAAGTGTTCTTATATCATTTCAGTTTAACCAGACAGAAAGAGCTAGGCAAGACTAACTTTGACTGTGGATTCCAAAGACATCAGGATTTACTGAATTTGAAACAAGTAGCGCTTAGGAAATCTCTGCTCTGCACTGAGTGGGGGTCAGCACTGCCACAGCTCCAAAAGTTTTAAATTATCTCCAAGTCTTCTTTACATCATTAAAAAGTGCATTGTTTGGGAACAAAACCAGGACATTGTAAAAACAACTCTTTATCATAGGTAAAGCAGGAAACATAAGAGTATTTCTTGCAGTTGTTCACTTCTTGATTCATTTCTGAAACTGGAGATCAATGTTGTCAGATACTGAGGGACCACAAATAGGCTTCGTACAAGTAAGCTGGGAGTGCATATGTGAAAAATCACATGGCGCTTCTAAAATTTCACTGAGGATCCACTTTGCTTTAATGTTACTGTTCCACTTAGTGCCTGTGCAACACTGAGCAGATCCTGTAGCAGGTACTGTACGTACAGACACTGAGTCTCTTGTGATTGTCTTGTTCTTAGAAAAAACAATTTTCTTTCTAATTACAACTGTGAAGATTAGGAATTCTGAATCTGAGAGAAGAAGCATTAGCCTAAGGGAAGATTTTTTAAAGACAGATTCTTTTTCTTTCTTGAAGCTAGCAAATGCCTAGAAATGTTCTGCTGCTGTCTGGTTAGACAATATAATCAAATGCTCAACGTGTAAATATTGCAGGCAAAACATCCCTCTTTTGCCTGAAAAGAAAGAAGAGTTTTTCACAAGAAAAATGTTTTCAATATCATTTGTTTCATCCATCTCAGTGAACGGTTAAGCCTGTCACTATTTCAAGATCAGACATACAATTTCAGTCTCACTAGAAAGTGTATAAATTATTGGCATAACAGTAGTAATTTTTGGAAGGGATCCTGGGTTTAGCTTCAGGGTTGGAAGTAGAAGGGAATGATGAGGGGGAGACACAGCATCCTCTGGAATATCATAGGCAGCACCCCCACTAACTTTATCCAACCAGAGTCCTCAGCTGCTCTGTAACGCTCGGGCTTCCAGCCACAAGTGGGCAACTCAGTCACGTGAAAAACAGGAGTTCATAAACTAGACAAACAGCTTTGAAGACTCTAGGACCGACCCTGACTCTTTTTATAACTTGATAAAGTTTCATGGATTGTGATCCCATAATGTTCTGTTTCCAGATCTAGGCAATAAAAGCCAAGCATTACATACCATAATCAAGGATGTTCAGGTACTGAGCAGCTGCACTTTTTATTAGTGTCAGTAATGTTGGCTGTAAATGTTTCCAGCTTAATCCAAATTTTGTCAACTCATACAATAAAAATATCTATTGCAATTCTTGCTGCTAGAAAATCATCAGCTGAAATGGTATAAAGATAAACAATTTCCTGTGAAAAAAAAAAAATGAATGTTTTACTGATAGGGCCAGAACTGAAACTCAGAGTCATCTGTGTGCACTTTTCTGCTAGCTTCCACAGGGGTGAAGCAAGGCCACCAACAGATGATGCTCAATAGTCAGTCCCATGTACTTCAGTTCTATAAGCTGGATAACTAGGGTGTTTTTTTGGTTGGTTTGTTTTACAAACCAGGATTATACCAAGGCTTTTGCCCACTAATCCTACCACAAGCAATAGTCACAAGAATCACACTGACCATCCAACAACCAAAAAATCTAACCACCACAAGGGGGAACACACAGAGGTTTGCTCTGTGTGCACTTATGCATACTAATGTAACAGATGGCAGTAGGGGATCTAGCCTGGTTTTAGTGTAGCTTAGACTGCTCTTGTAACCAGTCAGTTGGTAGTAACTACGCAGGAATTCTGCTCAGTTTCAAGCTCTTTGGACAAAAACTTGCAGTGTTAGGTAGTGGCAGAACACAGGAGTACATCTTCAAAGAAGATATGGATATTCTTAGACCTGTTCACTGATTCCACAGATGATGTATTAACCCCTTAAGCCAAGAGAAATGTTACCACTTTCAAATGAACTGCAGTTCTCCAAGGAAAAAAAAGAGAAGAGACTGGAAAAGCAGAGAAGCAGCACACAACAATGCAAATATCTCTACTCCAGATTAAGAGCTGTGCCCTAGAGTGAGGGCACCATCCCTCTGCACTGTAGCAGATGGAGGACAGCCCTGAATTCAGGCTCATGTACATAATTCATATTCCATCTTAGCCCCAGAAAGATGGGAAACAATTTTATGAATCTAAAAGAGACTAATGCTCATTTTTGAGTACACTCCACAAGGGGTGATCGTGATCATTTCAGCAGCCTTCAGAAAACTTAGTACATGTCATTTGCCTGCTTATGTTTAAGTTTATGGGTATGGTTTATTTTGAAAAAGCTAAGAATTCAAGGAGGAGAAAAATAATTTTTTTGTGACCTTGCATGGACTGTCAACAGGGGTACACCGATCACTGCTTTGTTTCCTTTGATATAGGGTTTGGACACATTGTTATGGTTTAGGCTAAAACAACAAATCCTGAAGACCTATTTGTGAAACACTGCCTGTTTTCCCTATACCTAGATGTATTGTAAGTTTGTTTAATTTGGGGTAGGAAGGGAAATAGTAATATATGCTTACTTAATATAGTTGTGTAAAAACAGTAAAACCGGACTAACAGTACCTAGTCTGCAACTATTTAAGGAATCAGACTGTTATTGGAGGTAATGCATGAGAATGAACATTCTGATTTGCAATCAAGAAAAATAATCCACAAGAGAAGAATCTCAAACTGTTAACAGTGCCCAAACTTCTCTATCCAGTCATCTTCTGACGTGAACTACAATTAAATAAGCCTGAGATTTTATGAACAGTATGGTTACATCAGCATTGCTCTGATAATTTCTGACTCATTTTTTCACATACATGATGAATTTTACTGATCTAAATGCAAAAGAAAACTCAAGTTACTTGGTCTTATTACTTCTCAGGCTTTCACAGTAATTGTGTGACTAATTGCAACAATCCTTTTCTTTTAGAAAAGGTCAAAACCCAGAGATATATTTCCCTAAATATATTTTCCACTTCTATCTCCCTGCTGACTTTACAGCTTCCTTTTTTATTCTTTTCTTTTTTCACCTGTGCTCTGAAACATTATGATGTACAGCATATTTACACATAATCTTTAAAATGACAGTCTGATATTTTTAAGTGGAAGGAAATACACCGATCTTTAATGAGAGTATAAATTTAGCGTCCAGAGAAACAGACGTAAGTAATTCAAACCCATGAAAAATGTTCAGTAAGTGTCATTTGAGAGCACACCCATCTACCTATTTCAAATCACAATCTCTATTCTATCAGAACCTTCCTATTCAGATCTAGGTCCAGGAATTACTAACGTGGAACTAGTAGAGCCATCTGTGAACTACTCCAAATTTCAACCCAGAACAGGTTGCAGTACCTCAGGGAAGTGTTAACAGAGCAGGGAGTCATTCAGACATCAAGCTTGACTTCATTTCAACCTGACAACAGCAGAAAGTCACCCTGTCTTTGAATACATACTCTTGAATCTATGCAAAAGCAACACTTTATTACCTGCCCAGATCACTGGTCATATATGTATAAATCACACAAAATAATATCACAGATGGCATCACTTTAGACAGAGGCCACAGAGGTCCTGAATAAACATGACTTCCTATTAGTCACAGCTAAAGGACATTAATGAGTTACACAGTAAATTCAGTTGCAGCAGAAAGTAATAGCCACATGTATTTTGAAGTGGTTGAAAACATGGTATATGGGTGTATTCTTTTTCCTTTAATACCAATGTTCATCAAACTATTCTTTTAAAAACTGGGTTTTTTCTAGCTCAAGTTTTTAATCCATTTACTACAAAGAAAAACCTTTCCTCTTTCCTCCTCTTTCAATGTCTTGTGCTGCTTATGGGAGCAGCTGCTGGAACACACACATTGTGTCTGTCCCCTGGGCAAAATAAAGACTAATCTTACAAGTATAGACAGGCTGCAGGGGTCACTTGTGCTGGAGGGAGTCACAGTTGGCTTTTCAATGCCAAGACTTCATTTCTACCATGATGACAAGTTTTTATAAACTTGAGCTTTATATCTTGCCCTCTCTACTTTCTGTGGTTCATACAGTCATTTGTCATAAGCTAACCTAAAAATAATGTTGTGTGTGGACTCAGTCAGCAAAGAAACAAAATGGCATACTTAGTGCAGGAAAAAAGAGTTTTGACATTGTTAAAAGTTTAAAAACTTCATTTTTCTTTTTGAGAAAGTTTGTGCATTTGCTGAAGACACTCTTCAGTTGTACAGCTGTAGAGATATAATGTGGCCTTGGATGACACAGGTTAAAAAAAAGCATGCAATTCGTTCAGTCATATTTACTCCTTCAGGAGTAATTTACTCCAAAGACTATTAATGGAACTGACGCACAACTACATATTTCAGTGTTGATTTCCATAAGACCTTGATGGAACTTGTGCACTTTTCAGGTGGCTGAAAATCCCATCTTTCCCTTCTAGCAATTAGTAGAACTGATTTTAATGTCTACTGATGACCTACTGAAATTAACTAAAAGACTTTGATCAGCTTTAGATCAGATGCAGCATACGAGAGAGATATATATGAAAGCTCCCACCTTTTTAAACATAAGAAAAACTGAAAACAACAGATGACATGAAAACCTCATTTCTCTTTGAAGTCAGTCTGATTCATCAACCCTGGTGGGCAGAAACTCATAAAATTTTAATTTCCTATGCCTTTAAACTTATTCCCTTGGTCTATGCAACAGTCCATTTGCCCTATACAAAACAGAAGGTAATGAAACCAGAATTTCATTTATCAAAATCTTGAAGTGTTCAGCTAATTATGCATGTTTACTAAGTACAGAATTCTGCCACTACATACATAACAGAAAATTACATACTTTTTAAAAAATGGAGTACTGGAGCAATTATATTAAAAACAGTATTTTAAAATTACTCTAGAAATAGCAATTACTTTTTGAATTGCCTTTCCAATAGAAAATGTAATCTATGAGGATGACTGACTAATGTAATATTCAGATGATACAACGTAAGTCAGAATACTCTTTTCCAGTCCATCTGTTGGCCTTCTGTCTATCTGCCTGACAAGGTCTCTGTGTACAGCTAGTCCATAATGCTAAAATCTGTGACATACGGGGATCATTTACCACAAAATATAGTCTCCAAGAGCATGTGTCAACCTGCATGTTGGAACTGTCCTTAGTTCCAAGAGAGAAGTAATCTCACCCTTGTAGTCATAGTAAACCATTGCTTTTGGAATGCCATATTCATCCAAGCTCTTTTGTAAACAAACATGACATCAGAGAATAAGTGGTGCTTAAAGGAACTGCACAAAAGATAGTGTTTGAAACTCAGTGCTGATTACTTTCATTGTCTTCTTCAACAGAACAGACATTTCAAACGTTTTTAAAAATATGGCTCCAATAAAAGATAATGGCTGACTCTGCAAAAACCAGCTGCCTTCTCAGTTGCTTTTTCAAAATAAAATACTAAACAGCACTAAATTTAACTCCAGTAGCCATAGTGAGAAGTCTGAACATTTATTTGGGACAGAGCAAACTAAACCCTGTTAGGTTGCACTGCTGGTACCCCTGTAGGTAAGTGGGGGCTAGCCATTCAGAGAAGACATCTCCTCTCCAGGCTGAACAAGCCCTGTTCCCTAATTCTCACAACACGGCCTTGACTTCTGCCCCTGACTATTTTTGTGGCTCTTCACTTCATGTCTTTTCTGTACTATGGGGCAAAACCTGTTACTGGACACCATAAAAGAGAGCATGGATCCATCTTCTTTACACCCTCCTTTCTAATATCACTTCCTTAAGATTGCTGCTTTTTCACTGCAGAATCAATTAGATTCTAATCAATCAGATTAGATGACAAGCACCATACAACTATAATTTCCAGTAAATTAACAAACACAACAGATAGATAGACAAGTAGCTGAGCAACGAGGTGAAATTTTGTACTTTTGCACTGAAGCATTCCTTTCTTTTTGCCAAAATTTTAAACATAAAAGAATTAAGAAGTCTATCAATGCTTTTTTGTACTGAACAGCTAATTAACAAAGCCAATTATATTTTACATATAGTAGAAGTATTTGCCATTACTTACAGGGGTGAAAAATAGTCAGAATATTGTTACTCTAATTGAAACTACTATAACGTAGCCAGTTGTAACAATAATAAACACCATGTAAAGCTCAACTGGTTGATGTAAAATTAACACCATAAGGATTATTTGTTGTACAAAATGGAAAACTGCATTTATCAGCCATAAAATGTCATAAGAAGACATAAAATGCAGAAGAATAAAACCATACTTTATAGCAAAAACCTTTCAAAATAGTGGCCTGGTTATGAATAGTGCCTCTACTCAGATTTCAAACAGATTTAATAACTGCTCCATTTGGGACAATAATTAGAGTTTTTCCCTGCACCATTTGACACTACCATCTGGTTCTGGTTTAGGTAATACCCACCCTAAAATTTCAGGCATAATAAGAGAAACCAGTATTTTTTCCTCCAGCAGCTCTGCTGGACTTTTACAGAAAGGACTACAAAGCTAGATGAGAATAGTATAAAAATATCTTTGCTCATAATCTCAAGCAAGTAACTGGGACCAGTCGCTAGAATAATGGCTATGCATTTAGAGAAGATTGCTGAATATTTCATCTGTTGTTCACCAGCGAACTACCCGCCACTTCAGTGTCTCAAGAAACTTCACAACTGGACTAAGTACGCCCTTTTACTCTACATTTTTCATAGAGTCACTGCATAACACCATCCTCAATTTTTACAATCAGTAATATAAACCCAACAGCCAATGACTGGAGAAGCCATAAATCTGAATCACTGCAATGACAAGAATGAAATTTCTCCATAGCTTACTAGGATGAATACTGAAGTAAATCCCCTTTAAATGACAGTAATAGCAGCATGTACTTTGACCTAGTTTTCAAAAGAAGTAGAAAAGAGCTGCAAATGGAAGATGGATTACTAATCTCAGAATTCTTTGGAAATCTGAGTTTGTTTCCTCTATAAATGAGCCAACATATGAAGCAATTTCTAGCCGTATCAGTCAAAGGCACACCACTCGAACATCTGATTTCTCTTGAATAACATTCTCCTTAAACTCCTGAATTAAAGAGTACTTGGCCATACAGCTTGTACAGAGTTTCTTTTTCTATTTTTGTCAAGTGGAGAAGTGATTAATATAGGGTGCTTTATCATACATTAATTCTTTCAACATGATATAAACTGGTGTGAATATTTGTCTGAACCAAATTAGTTCCTACATTTAATAAAACACAGTAACCATAACTACAGAATCTAATGGATGTTGCTAATATAGAAAGTAATCAGACAGTGTTTTATTGTAGATTTAACATGCTCAGAAGAATATTAGCTTCTACCGTTCATGTCACCACTAAACACCTCCAGCTGCTATGTAGCTGCTCAAAGCAGAAGACCGTCAAAAGCTGCTCTAAACTTTCTCAGGACATGTGTGTTGTCAGGCAAGTGAGAAGTAGTATCAAAGGTCAAAACCAGTATAACAGAGAAGTGTAATTTGCAGTGTCATGGGCATATTCTTCTCCATTGATAATGGCATTACTCTTACACACACTCTGACCACACACCTAGTATATAACAACCAGCCTAAAACAGGATGTTTCAGTTTAACTTAGCTACTGTTATCACTACTCATGTAGCATGGATTTCCATACAAGATAATTTACCCCTCACTTCTGTGACTGCAATTAAAACCTACTCTTAATCCACCAAAAAGTATAGATAGATTCACCGTTTCAGTTTCTTTACTTCCAAGAATCACACTGATTTATTTAACTCACCACCTATAACTGAGTCACTGACCCTTGCTGAATCAATCTCCATTTGCACATGGGAAGCATTCCTGGATTTTTTCATATTATCAGTAGAGATGTGCATATGTTTATAAAACCTGAATTTAAATGTCTTTCATTTGTTTTGGGGTGTTGGGTTTTTTTTTTATTTTTTTGTTTGTGGTTTTGGGTTTTGTGTGTGTGTGTGTTTTGATTTCTGTTGTTTGTTGTTTGGGTTTTTTTTAACTACCTAAGGAAAATGTACCATATTATTAACCAGAAAATTGAGACTTACTAATATGCATTACTACCCTACATTCATACAGAAAGTTGTAAAATAGTGTAAATAGTGTAAAGGTGTAAATAGATTCAAATATACTAATTCTCTGTCATGTGCCTCACTAAAGTAAGTGGATTTGGGCTGACCATGTCAATTAACCACAGGTTTTCACATAGCTACCACAGTAACTTGTCAGAATTCTCACAATAATTTCCTCTGCTCAACGAAGATGCAAACTGAAGCATCATAAAACAATTTCTCTGCAAGTCTTTACAAACCATGAGGTAGGTGTAGCTGTATTTACCTCTATACAAGCACCAAGTAAAGACTTTGTCAGCTTATTAAACTAGTTAAATAGGAAATTAATTTGGCGGACATTTGTAGTGAGCTGGATGTCACCCAAGCCATAGTGACCTTCACTGAAATAGAAATATTGCAGGAGACGGGTAACAGCAGTGGCAAGTTAAAGGTGCAGAAACTACTAATGGTGGACAGAGCTTTTTTTTTTTTTTTTGTCAGAATACTGAGACTTCTACAACTGTTGATATCAATGAAATAGCAATAAGAGAGAAAACTAGAAGTTTAATTTGTTCTTCATATGTGGCCAAAAGGCCAACACAGCAGCAGCTACTTCAGAAGTTTAAAAAGCTGCTGTAGCTAAAAGGTGGAAAAAAATCAATTTATCAAAGTGGAAGATTCAATCTAGAACTGCTAGACAACTGCTTAAGTGCTTCAGTAAACAGACAATTACCACCCTATATTAGCACATAGGTTCATGTGTACATCCCTTCTCCAGAAAGGAGCCCATTTGCCATTCCTGTCCTGAGAACAAAGATTTACATCCTAAGTCTCTATTTTTATCTAGCTAGCTATCTCAACACATACAAAATGCAGGTAACACTAACTAGTTGGTTTAATGCTAATTGCAGTTATATAACATGGTTACTAACTGATAATCCATGGTTAACTCCTGTGGCTGAAGTTACTATTTAAAAAACACTAGAGGGGCAGCTTTTCCCTTTCAGTTATTCTGTTTCTGGTAGCCAGCAGGGTGTTACATCAATGCATGTTCATCAGACAGAGGTTTTGATCCAACCTCTTCTGGTTTCAGTGATCCCTTCTGCATCACTTAGGCTAATAATTCACAGCCATTTTACAAAATAATTGTAACTGGTAAATTACAGACTTCTTTAAAAGTATAGTAAAAAACTAACAGGTAAGTACTCTTGCCATCAAATGTACTGTAATACTTGTACTTACTATACCAATGGAATAAACAGAGCATTACTGTGAAAAAAAAAAAAAGCTATGGCCTGCTGTTCTTGTTCGTAGTGCTTGATTTCGAAGATTACAATCTTCATCCTCACATATTTTTCATTTATTATATAGATTAATTATTTTGATTTCATCTTGCTGCATTATATGTGTGCAATTATAATGGAAAGTAGACGGCAATAAATGAGGAGGAAAGGTACATAATTTTCAGTGTGTACAAAGATACAAACCAAAGATGTTTACTTAATTTTATCAAAGCAATATCTCTGGAAATTAAAACTTTAATGAAAGCAATAACTGAAGCATAAGCAAAACAATATTAAAGCCCCAACGTAATTTTTCATTATATTAAAGGTTTAAAACTGTTTTCCTTTTTTAATTCTACAGTGCACTCGAAGGAAGTTATTAGGTTTTAGTATTATTATTCAGTTGTACATACTTGGAGAACAATCTACACATACAATGTCACTGGGGAGGTAATGCAAGCACCAAACTATAAAAACTCAAAAATCATCAGTATAGAATATGCAAGAGTATTTTAATAACTGGAATGAGGCTTTTTGTTATTAATGATATGCATCAAAAGCAATGCTGCTGATTCCCACAATAAGGGCATTAAGATTCATTTCATAACTACTAGGAAGTCTCTTTGCAATTTTTCAAATTAAAAACTCTTCATTTTTATAATGAACAATGTGACTTACCAATGATTGTGGTTTTTCAAAGGCTAATATCTCAACATTCAAGATCCACAACTTCTGACCCAGAAGCAGCCTGTAATAAATTGGTTATAAAAGAAGAAACAAGAATACACATTACAATTAACCTTTTTATTTCCCTTTACTTTGATATGAGTTCATCACTTTAATTTGTAAAAACATTAGGCTGAATCCCAAAAACTAATGAGTTAGAACATCTTACAAGGTAAATGGAAGTTTTGTTTGTCTTTAATTCATAGCAAACCTAACCTTCTGAGATGTCAAGCCAGAAAAGTTGCTTAGAGATTTCCTAGTCCCCCTTTAAAGAAAAATCCAAGACACTTGATTCATTAGAATCAAATCAGCAGTAAGTTAACAGCTATAATACATCAATTTATTTTTATATAAAATTCTCATTTAATTTTTCTGCCTTGGAAAAACAAAATGTATTTGAATTCTGTGCATGGAGGAAAATTACAATGCATGTTTAAAGAAGTAAAAAAAAAAAAAAAAATCCATCATTTCACAAAATCACAGAATCATAGAATGGTTTGGGTTGGAAAGGATCTTAAGATCACCTACTTCCAACCCCCTGCCATGGGCAGGGACACCACACACTAAACCATGTTGCCCAAGGCCCTGTCCAACCTGGACTTGAACACTGCCAAGGATGGAGCATTTACCACTTTTTTGGGCAACCTGTTCCAGTGCCTCACCATCCTCTCAGAAAAGAACTTCTTCCTGATATTTAACCTGGACTTCCCCTGTTTAAGTTTAAACCCATTACCCCTTGTCCTATCACTGTAAATTTTCAGTTCCATCATTTCAAAAATTGCAGGTTATTAAAGAAAAAGAAAAAAAAAAGCTAAATCCAATATCGTAAACTCCTGTGAATTACAAATTATCAAAGTGTACTTTGTGCCCAAAATCAGCAGTAGGAGATGGCAATCAGCAGACAACAGAGCACAATTCAGTGAGAATTACAAGTGCTTGATAGTAAAATAAACCATAATCTGCTAATAATAGTTTCACATAGGATGAATTAACCTCTCTGTCATAAATGTAAAAAAGTTTAAGTAATCATTATAAACAAAAAGATATTAAATGAGAGCTCAGAGAGGAGAAAAATAAAGAAAAACAAGCCCTTAAATTTCTCATAGGGACTGAAATCTCTCTATGACGTCTCTTTCCAACTCATCCCACTGATTTATCAGGTTTAAGGGACTTAATTCAGATCATATGGATCAATGAGAGATGCATGGCTCCTGCTATTTAATTTATTTTGATTCTCTCCAACACAGGTCTTTGCAAAACAAGTTGCATATATACACATTGTGACTTCAAGATACTCTTTCTGGTAAATTAGTTCCACTGCTTTGCTCTCTATAGATACTCCTAAGAAAGAGATGCTCAGATCTTAATGAGGATGTAATTGGTCTGTTAGTGTTTATATAATTGCTGGTTGTATTTCATTTCTGAAGAGGTTGTGAAGAGATGACAGTTTAACAGTATAACATAGTTTTTACATGACCAATGTAACAGACTCTCAGACTAACTATTAAGCTTTCTTCTGCAGAAAGTCCTCTGCTATCGCAATAGACAAGACATTCTCTCAAAACCTGTTAACTGTATTCCTTACATAAATGCCCTGAACCTGAAGTATTTGTTTCCCTCAGGATCATTCAATTATTAAAAAACATAACAGTCTTCAGATCTAAGCATCTCCTGTTGTTCAAGGTTTATTAACACTTCAACACCCATTGCATAAATCTCTCCGTAAGTCTTTGTAAGTCTATAAAGCTAACAGGACATTAATTCAGCCAAATTTTTTGACTGTAAAAGAACATAAAATGAAATAATTAAGGACTAATGCAAAATTATGCAAAATACATTCTAATCAGCACTACTCAAAGAACTGACCCTAGGCCATTCAGAATATATAATACTACTAATAAAATTGTTAAATTCAGTCCATCTAGCAGTTTTTGTTGATAAAATGATCCACCACACAAAAAGTCTTGTTACATAATGAATTTAATGTAAAAAGCATTAACTTGCCTTCCCAAAATAACTATGTAATCTCACTTACTGACCATGTCCCAAAGGATTTAATTTGTGCTTTAAGGGCAATTACATTATCTTATCTTTCATCATCAATAATTCAGTTTCTTAGCTGTGCTAAATGACAAGGGCAAAGGACAAATAATTATCCACTTCAAAATTAAATTATTATGCAGACAAACGAAGATTTATTTACATTCTCATGTAAATTCAGTAGGAATTGTTTTTGTTCAATGAATTCGATGGCTTCTACTACCCCTGTTTTGGATCAAAGGAAAATAAGACATTCTCAGACTATTCAAAAGGAAATCCTAACTACCTTTTTAAAAGGTGGTGGCTAATTTAAAGAGTGCTGATAATTTAAGCGTCAGTATTAAATTAACCAAGGCAACAATAAGAAATTTTACCCTGTGGCAGGTTTAAAAGAGTGGCGGTTTATCATGTTTTCAAATGGAATCCATTTTACTTTCAGCTAGTACATATAATCAGATTGGCTGTCTGCCTACAGGTGGCCAATATCAGTCAAACGACAGTTTTAAGAAGTTATGCAGCACTACAGAAAACATATGAAGAAAACTGTACTTCTTAAAGTGGTCTGAATGTAGAATTCTTCACTGTTTGTTGTGTGTTACATAAATGCAGGAAAAGAAAAAATAGGAGCAGAGGAAGAATAAGGGATGAAATAAGGGACTGGCCTCAAAAAGACCAGTGCAGAAGTGTCATTAAGCATTTATAAAATTATTTCCTGGCATATTTACAGATCCTATGAGAAATGTTCAAATCTTCCAACTGACCTTTAAAAAATCATAAATACAAGTAAGGATACATTTTTATTACCTACATTCTCCTCAATCTACTTGAGGCAGAGAAAAAGGCAGCAGGCACTTCCAAACAATGATCTTTGCTTCTGAGACTTTAAATGTTTTAAGAAATGTAGCTTTCTACTATTTTATGTTAAGGTACCTTTATGCAACAGTCAAAA
This sequence comes from Nymphicus hollandicus, assembly GCA_009823435.2. Classification (NCBI taxonomy): domain Eukaryota; kingdom Metazoa; phylum Chordata; class Aves; order Psittaciformes; family Cacatuidae; genus Nymphicus; species Nymphicus hollandicus. The sequence continues at coordinate 26,365 of WTXV02063003.1, forward strand.
TTATAGAAGGGGTTGATGGAATTAGAAAAATTGGCTACAAACAAATGCGTCTACTCTGGAAATAGTCTGAAATCAGGGTAAACATGGATTTGTGCATTTGCTGAAAAGATTAAAGAGAAATAAATGTTTGTTACCAACACTGTGTGAATCATTCCCTTGAGCTTTGCCTTTCTCTTTTTCATATATTAAGAAGCATTCTAGAATTTTATGCAACGAAGAAGCTGAAGAGTCTGCACTTACTCAGTCTCCAAAATCTACTTCTCCTCCTCCTAGAGATCTCGCATCTCAGGAAGAAAGCTAACATCACAATATCCTCATGTTTCCATTGCCACTCTTCCCTAGTACAATTCAATTTACTCACAGTAATTCTAGAGAGTCCAGGAATATAGAAATATTCAAAAATTACAGCTAAGCATTTCTTACACCATCTTACAACATTAAATCCTGCATAAAAGTTTAATACTTCTGATTAAATAAACCTTTAAGTATTTTTTGGTGCAAATATTTAGTGTTCTACTACTGAAGTTGCAAAGATGAGCAAGTTTATCATTAATCCCAGAAAGACTTAATGCTTATGCTATGGATCTCCTTTTCACTTGATGACAACCACTTAGAAAAAGCACAGAACTGAAACACAATCTAACAGATACCAGACCTTGTTTACAATTCTTGGGCTGTGTCACAGTTACCTCTGAATGGGAGAAATTACTTGTCAAAAACCTTGGTGTTACAGAAATCAACTAAATCTCTGGATTAATAAAATTCCCTTTGACTTCTGTCAGCTTTTGGACTGATTTAAATGGGATTTATATTCATAAAAGAGAGAAACCTCCAAAACAGGGAAGTACCTTGATTAAACTAAATCGATTTTATTAGTAATCCCCTGAAAAGTTTATTCTTAAGACATTTTCAGAAAGCTTTTCTCAAGTAATGAAACTGTCTGAGAATCAGCATATTAGGTGAGCGAGTCCTCCGCTAAAGGAGGTCTTGATAGAGTAGCAAAACTGGCCATAGTACATTCATTTTTATTGTTGCCATCTCATTAATCTAGTTAAATACTGTATTCTAATTATAGCTGCACTAAGTAGAATACAAAACAAATCCCTGATTTTGTTAGATGTGCTTATTTGACTAGGATGGCATTATTTCAATATTATGTAAGGTTCGATTAAATGAATAATGAGATCTATAAAACAATTGCAATGCCTTAAAAGATCTGTGTGGGCTCAAAATACAGATCTACTTAGAGGATGATACTGGGGTGTTTTTGTTTGGGTTATTTATTTTTTTTATTTGAACATTTGATATTAAAATGATAATATTATCATGTTGCCTTCCTAAAACTTGTTTCCCACTTTGAACACAACTACATTTTCACGTCTTGGAAACAACTCACCACCAAAATTCTTCTAACAAGATTCCAAACTTATTGCTTCCATTTGTACCATAGGGAAATGCCTCTCAGTTGCTCAAAACACTTCAGAACCCATTGGTCATTTCAGGCCCCTAGCCCTAATCTTGGTGAGGTTTTAGTTTAGTATTTAAGCTTTCAGTAGGTTTTCTGCCATAGATGAAAAGCTTAATGCAGCCTAGAATATTACTGAAAGCGGTTACCTCCGCACATTAACTTCACTGGGTGTTGAAGACTTTTTTCTTTTCTTTTAAAATAATATGTTCTTCTTGGAACCATCTGGGAAAACCATCTCCATGCATGACTCCCTAAGGTTTTTACAGCTGCTTTAAAAGCTAGTGTCAGTATCAGACTTAACACTTGGGTCTTGAGTCCAAGTAATATTTTAAATGGCTGGATGTTATTTAGGTATTCACACATACATCTACAAATCCTGAAAAAACTAATCTATATCACTGCTAGGAAGTTCAGCGAAATGCATAAATGGCAAATAAATGCACCTCATACCAGACTAGCTCTCACATGCATTGCATATGCCCTAGCTACACAGGTACATACAAGAAAGACAATCTTTATTTTTTTCACGAGAAACATACTTGAATGAAAATGTAAGTATAAACAGTCACACCTACTTGCTGGTTGCATCCATGTGCCTTCATGTTTAAGTTCTGGAGTTTTGCATAACAGACTCTACATCCAGGGAAATATTAGGATAAAAGAGGGGGCACAGCTTGCTAGTATGGAAATAGCTTCAGTAAAGCTCCATGTATTTACATGTTGGTATCGTGTTTTCTGTTAAAGTCTTTCATGTTTGCTTGGTCAAGTCATATTTCTTGTTTCCTACCATGGATTATCATTGATTTTGAGCCCTGTGAGTTACAAGCATTTAAACTCTATGTAATGGTTATTTAAAAAGCTGTTGAGTGGCAGTTAAGATTTAATCAACACCAACCAAAGAGAAACTCAGGTTAAAAAGTTCATACATGCCCAAAGGAATCACTGGGAACTTGAAAAACACACCAGTGAATGCATCTGGCACTCTGCAACCACATTTTGACAATGCAGAGACAAGTGATACCATTTACTAATGTAAGTGGCCCTGCAAATGCAAATTACAACTCCATCTTTTTAATAGCAAAATGTAACTGTTGTTTCACTGCTGATTTGCAGAGTGATGTTAACTTTGCTGTGCAAATCTGGTAAACTTAAAATAAACAAACAAACAAACACACAAAAAAACCCACAAAAAACCCCACCAAAACCCAAAAAGTGTGAAATCAATGTCCTTTTCCTTTAAATAATAATTTAAAAGAACCCCAAACTCACAATTTGTATTCTCAACCAGACGCAGAGTTGAGGAAGTAGGTGATTACTTTTGTGAAAATTCACATTTCTTTCGTTAGCCTCTGTAAAAGCTACATAATATCACATTGTAAAATATGCCTCAAAAATGTAGTGGGAGTAAACTTCATAACTCAAAAAATAATAATTACTTATGATACAAAGGCTTTAAAGCTCACTGCATCTACCGTCAAACAACTAACTATGAAGAGAAAAAATTGAGTGAAAGTAACAGTTCCAAGGCTCTTATGTGTCACTGAGCAAAGCATTCTCAAAACAGATACCTACATTTTACACTAATTTCTATAGCTCTGTTTCTGTCAAATCTTTTGCTGTGATGTAGAGTTCATGGAAAAAAAATCTTTTTACTGCATCACATCAGTAACTTCTCTGCAGACAGAGAATAACTCAGAATAACAAGGGGCTCCTTGTTGAAGAAGCAACTAATGGTTTCAGATTCAGCCTTCAGCTACTTCAAGTGGATAATTGAATAGAGCCAGTTTTCAGTTTAGCCTAATGAGAAGGCATCAGCCTTTCAGAAAAATAGCATGACAATCACTTCACACCAACAGTTATACTTCAGTTATCTTCATGCAGAGGCTACTTTCCCCTTGATCTTGCCCAGGCTTGTCTTCTGATACTTCTATACATACTGACTTTGGAATCATACATATGTCATAAACACTTTCAACCCTTAGCACAATCAGAAAGCGTGTTTTGGATATATTTTTCGGGGTGGCAAGCAGGCTGTGGGTATGCATATAGATAGCCTCCTGGTAAAACAACTGGCTTTTTAGAGTTAGGGAAAGCACCTACCAATGCTGACGAGGCTTAATACTAATCAGTAATGTATACGGATTTACCTTACAGACTCCTGAGCAAATATACATTTTATGCAAAAACATAATTAGGCAGGTTGCTTTTTGTTAACACACAAAATTAAGCTGCAAATCCAATAACTATATTAGTTCTATAAGTATTTTGTTATTGGTTTTGATATTACCACTAATTCAACACATATTGGAGCTTGCTTTACTTGGTAGATATTTCTATTACAGTTTTCCTCTTTATTTTCTTTCTGACACATGCTACAGTTGCTCTTTATGAAAATACAATACACAATGATTAGGGAAAAAAATCACTTCAATAGGCAAGTTGTGAGAAACATGCTCACCTTTAGAAAAATTTAACTGGGGACAAAGTCAGTGGAGCAAAGGTTTATTTACAGTGCTGGGTGCATGCCTTCATATCCTGCATGCACACTTGTGAATACAGAGTCGAAGTTTCTTATAGTCAAGCCTTTTACATATTCACAGGACTTTCAGGAAGACAAATCCCACTCCTGATGGCTGATGAAATCTTCATTCTTTCTTCTGTGCATATCCGGGAGGGTCTTTTAAGAGCTAGCTGATAAAGGCTAGTAGTCGTCTTTGATATGAACTTTTGACCTACTAAACCCTGTGCATGTGCCCAAAGCCCTTATCATATAACTTATTCTGTTACTTCCAGATTAGATGTTGGTTCAATCAAGCATGATTGCCATATGTCCTATGTCCAGCTGTAAAAGTCCCTTGTTTCTGTTTGTTTCACAGTTTCAGGAGCTTACATTCTTCCAGTCCACCTATGCGATTGTGCTTAAGCAGGATACAATGCAGAAACAAAGATAAAGCAAGCTTTTGCTGAAGCAAGCTATTTATATTGTTAAACACACCTTTCACTTTCAGAATAAACCACTGAATTTTATGTCTTAAATGAAATATGCTTACTACAAATGAAACATCCTGCAACTTGAAAAGCACTTACAGATGAGGCTGTGCTGAAAACAGAATTATTTCTCAAATCGGTATTACATGTTATTTCATGTTTTGCAATATTCTAACAATTAAGGTTTTTCTATTAACCATCTGCATATTTTCTTCAGCTGTGACTCAGTAACAGAACATTCTGTCTCATGAGTGCATTTGACTCATCACATGAAGCACAATATATTTACTTAAGAACACTTGTGCTTTAGAACAAGCTGTTAACATAGGATGAAGGCACCTAACTAGAAAAGGCACAAAAAGAGCTTCAAGGAGGCTGTACCAAGAAATTTAAGATAAGTTTGCAATAATTTATACGAAACCTGATTTTTTTTACCTTTTTACAATTGAAAGATTTAAAAAAAATATTTCCATCATTATTTAGGTTGTTTAGACTATGCACATCTAGACAGTGGACATAGAATAATGCCAATAAACAGAAATTTCAGATTTAATTTCAACTTCCCTATTTAATATCAACCAACACGATTGTCTCAAGACTTGTGTCTTGACTCACTTGAAAAAATTGAAGAGCTTCCTTTGTTTCAGAAAATCTAGTTAGTATCATCTACTTTTAGCTATTAACAAACATTTTATGTTAGCAAAGGTAATGAAAACAAGTTTCACCATTTCTTAGATAAGTTACACTGCTCTATCAATAAACAAGTCTAGTTTCACAGCACTGAGAAGTGCTGCTGGGTTGAGGAACAGCATAATATGATTTTACTTATGTAAGAGTTCTTTCACCATAAAAGACTCTTTAAATACCATCTTCATCAAGATCGCTCCAGAGATGACTGTAGAGAAAGTGTTTCTTAATAAGCAGTGTTTACTGTTTGGCTGATTTTCATTTACTCCCCCTCTCCCCTACCTTTTTTGACAGAGCTGTATCTCATAACGTAATTATTAACACCAAGGAATAGCAATTCTTATTACTCTGGATATAGGATCCTAGAAATCTGTGGAAGAAAAGAAACCACTTGTTATCTTTAGGATATTGAAAACTCCAAACCTCATAAGGCAAATCCCATCCCAGAAATTTATATCTCAAATTCTACCTGGCATTGAACAATGGGCTGAATCCTCCATTTTATAGTTGCTGTCACTTCAGTCAATCACTCAGACTAGTACAGTCTACACAATATTGTTATTCTTCGCATAAGCAACCAGCACTTACAATTAGCCACCTCTATATTAGCTTTCCCTAGCCTTTCCCTGCAAATCTGTCTACATTATCTATTCCAGTCATTTATACTACTTCCTATTTATGAGTGAATATCTGGTCCTGAGCTAACTTTTTCAACCAGGTGAAGACTGTTTGTGAGTAACCTGTAAACAGCTTTAAAATTTTCCTGACTTGGTGAAAGATTGAAAATTGAATACATTTATATACTGGGCAATTACAGAATTCAGAAGCATTTATTTATAATCTGTTCCTCTTAGTTATCTTGTTAGAAAGATTGTCTATCCTCATCTGTCAAACTGTCTCATTTCCACATTCCCAGGCACCTTACAGAGACCAGTCCTTTCACACACAGCTAGGTTTAAGTAAAACAGTTGGCAAGGATCACCACTGTGCATAAATGCAACTTTCTAAACAGATGGATACATTTATTCTTAGCCCTTATTTGAAAAGAACACTTTGAGAAGACTCAGAGAAATACATCAAGTGTTCATTCTGTGATAGGTCATGCATACAGTCCTACCGAAAATGACAGGAGCAGTTGTAAATTATGAAAAGCTGTAGTCTAGTATCTCATAACTGGGTGGCCTAGATATTAATAAGGATATATATACTAATGATGATGAAGCAGTTGTCCATGGAAAAGCTGATTTAGAGAATATTCAGTTTTATCTTTCTGACAGCTCACATGGGAGTAACATACAGTATTCATTTCTTTTCGTTGTGCTAGAGTCAAATTAGAATATTGTTTAAAGATAAGGGTCAGTATCATTCAACTTGTGTGACCTAATTATTCTATTCAGTACTTTCTAATCTTTAGCAAGAAGGGTTTTTAGACACAGGGTAAGAAATTCAACTCACAGCAATATAAAATTTCCATAATTGCATTTTGAAAAAGAAGAATTATTCCAGTTTTACACCAGAATAACTGGGAACAGATTGTGATGTTTGTGGGTTTTTTTAGATTTCTCCCTTATCCAAATATGAGAACAATACTGAGGATAAAGCATTGAATTCTCTGCCTTAAGTAACATTTTAGCAGAATAATATTTGTATTTTGGGCTGTATTTACTGATTAATCCTCGTTTATAGCAATATAACTTAACTGCAATTTCATCATCCATGCCTGTGACAGTTCAGAAACAGAACCCAAAGTCTTGACACACAATTCCTACACCACCCGTTATCATAACACACTGTGGTTTACCTTAATATCAGGCCCAGAATTATGTCTTGTGTCCCCCACCAGCCATTCAAGTAGTAATCATTTTCCTTATTCTGCTCAGTGATTTATTCTTAAAGATATATCAGAAACAAAAGTTCCAATTGATAATGCACAGGTCACTTAGGATTCTGCTTCTTAAGAAGCAGAAGTTCAAACCTATCAAAAGCAACTTAGCGCTAGCATTCTCTTCCTGAATTTCTTGTTCATAATCACTGACATAGTTGGTATGATTTCTGGTAAGGTCACTTCAGGTCAAAAACTATTACAGGACCATATGGCAATGAAAGCTCAGGAAGAATTTTAAAACAAACAGGTCTTAAGGCTCACTAACCTAAGAAGAGTTAAAATAAGTTATCTGCCATTTAAAATGTAATGTGTAACCTTGTTCCTATTCTGAAACAGACTAGATTCATATTATCACTATCACAAAATACAGTTTGTGATAGTAAGTAAAAACTACTTAGGATAGTAAACTACATCAGATTTTACTCAGAATACAGTACTAATCTTCTCCTGGTGTGATTTTCACAATGTAAGGTTTACACCGGTTAAGGACAGCAAGATAATACAGGTAAGACAAAAAAACCCCTGTGCTCTTGTTTAAAACATGTCGTCAGAACCAAAGCAACCTCCAAGATGAGATACTAAAGATACTTATCTATTTTTAGAGTCTGTAACTTTTTCTACTGTCATCTCTCAAACCATAAACACAACGTGTGGATACAGAAAATGAGATATTTGAAATACAAAATGCTAAGACATCCTTTAGGTCCTCAGAAACTGATTCACAGCTTAACCAATGCACCATAAATGAATGCAACGAAGTACTGGTCTACTTGCCATTCCCTTGATACGAAGATTGTGAACTTCATTCAGCAGGTGATTACATTTTAAATACCAGGAGAAAACTTTCAGTGCCCTCTCATGAACACATCGATACATAAAAACTACATGTTTTTTTCTGATTTGCATAAATTCATTAAAACAGCTGAGAAATAAACCTTCTCAAGATCACCTTTTAAAGACCTTGGTTCAAGAATGGACTAGCAATTCTTCACTGAGACTTCCATTTGTCAGCCATTGCTATAACAATACAAGTTAAAAAACATATAGAACAGTAACAAGAAAAAGAACCACTTTTCTCATTAAAAGAATTTGTGTCTGAAAATTTTACCAAATCCAGGTTCTTAAGGAACAGCTATCACAAAGTCAAAAGTCTTTTTTCTGAGGTCATGATGCTATTTTGAAGGCTTGCCAGACTAATGAATGAAGGCAAAGCCTGGTAGTGCACATATGAATAAATGCCGAAGTATTATGTGGTGCTTATAATAAATGTCTGGCCAAATAAATGTAGGTGGTTGCATATCCCATAGGTAAAAGTAATGGGGAGAGTATTCCCCCCACCGGTTGATGAAATCACCCAAGACTATAATATATTATGCCAGACAGCATATGTAAGAGCAAAATCATTTTCTCATGCACATTGTGACAAAACTGCATCAAGAATTATTTTAAATTTTTCCTTATTAAAACCAAAACACAGCATATTTGTCAACATATTTCACTTTCAGTTATTGAGGACTTGAAATAGCTGAGATTTGGAAAAATATACGGAAGATTAACAAAGAGAATTTAAGCAAGTCAGCCTGATTTCAGTCCCTGGGAACACATTTCTGCACCCACAACTAGTATCATGATCAGCAACAACTGCAATGGATTTGTAAAGGGTAAATGATGTCTGACCTATCTGGTCACCTTTTATGATGAAATGATTGAACTTCTCAAGATGAGGAGAGCAGTGAACATCATCATTTAACCCAAGTTTAGCAAGGCTTTCAACACTATCTTTCACAGTATTCTTGTGTTTAACATAGGAAGTTATAGTCTGGGTGGACAGCCAAACAGGTGAAATGCTGGTTGGATGATTAGGTTCAGAGGGTAGTGAGATCAATGGCTCCTGCTCTGCCTTGGTGCTGATAACAAACGCAGTACCACAGGGGTAATACTCAGATCTTTCCCATTCAATATCTTTATCTCTTAGAAAGTAAGTTCAACAAGGACTTACGGCTATGAAATGGCACACTCCAGAAGTCTGCAGATGACACCTATAGAACAAAATAAGTGAGAGAATCTGGTTAAATATGTTCAACAGATTTCCTGTCTATATTGCCAAGATTAAACCACAGATTTATGGAAGAATCACAATTCCAATACATGTCCTTTGATCACTTTTCTTCCCAAGTGTTTTCCTAAAAATCAATCCTCTGTTTTTTCCTGCTCTTCCCTGATACTTATTTCACTTCCTGAATTTCAGCTAAGAAATTAAGCAGTATTTTAATCAAGATTCTTTGCAGAAAAGACTCCAACTGGTGAATAAATTACTGAAAGAGACAAAAATAATTAAACTCCCTACTGAGTCTGAAATTCTGTTGTTATTATTTCTTTTCACTGGTTAAAAAAAAAATTAAAAAAATTGAAAGCTTAATAAAGTCAGAATATGTCTTATATACTGGTCATAATCAACTCAAACTTAAAAAGCAAAAGAAAAATTACAGAACATCAGCATCAGTTGCCTATAATTTTAAAATAGAGAACAAAATAGTACTGAATAAGGCCACTGCTATAGTCAGAGATCGGAGCCAAAAACAAGACAAGGGAATAAATCAGCAACAGATTTATATCTGGAGCTATTTTTCACATTAAAAATGTGAGTCTTTATAAAGATTTGGCATAAAACTTTCCATCAGAGAACATGCCAGGTCCTCATATATATACTGCTAAAAACCCATAGGGATGTGTATGAGAAAACTCTGATAATTGAGCAACAACGAGAACAGAAATTGCATTGAACAGACTCAGCTGAAAAGCTTTTATCTGGACGGAATAAAGAGATTCAGCCAAATAATTAAAAAATTACAACCATAACATCAGGTTCCTTTAAATCCAACACATTTTGTATATTAGCTGCTGACAACACTCTGGTGCCTATTCAAGGCAAAAAATCAGGTTTTAGAAACTCATACTCTGGTTATATACAAAGATAATAAATAACAACAAGCGCAAGGATATGCATAACAATGTTCTTATACTTCTATTCTTATCTGATGAGCCAGAACCTCTATACTTCTATTCTTATCTGATGAGCCAGAACCTCTTCTAGCATATTTGGCCATATCATAACACACAGGACTAACTGAACCTTGTATTCTGCCAGTGATAATGGACACAAAAGGAAAACAAGCTGACTGTAGCAAAGTTCTTGTTATCACGCCTGTGCCTTGTAATTCTGCCAATTTTGTGGGCAAAGTGGCAACACGCTGTTGGTTTGTCAGAGCTGGCATTTCTCCAGGCAATGGCTTTCCTACATCCAGCTGCTGTCTTGAAATCATTTGGTGCCACTTAAAACTGGGATCTAAATTTTTGTTTCAAGACCTACATATTCTAAGAGGACATACAATTGAGAATGACATTATTGATAAGAGGATGTTGAGGAATACCAATGTGGTCATATCTTTGCCTTAAGGCAGGATAAATTTATATAAAACCTAACCTTAATGGAAAACATTAACATCCATCTATGTATGCACATTAAGTAAGCCTCATTCTCCCCTTTTATTGAGTCATAAATTGGACATATTAGATGGACACCTCTAAAATAGGATTTGAGCACAAGAACCAAATTCACTCATGTAGAAGTTCATCTTTGTTTCACATAATGTTGAGGATGACCGTGGTAACACAAAAGTAATTTTAAGTAACTGCTGCCAATTTAGATTTTTCTAAACTCCTAGTCAAATCTCTTCTGTTAAAGCCTCTCAGTGGGCTGAGTCAAGTTTCCTATTTCAGTCTGTAGACAAGTTTGATTTAAATCATAAACAAGCATGCAGCCTGCAAGATGGGTTCTGCCTATAGGAACAACTTGTGTCTCAGGATCTGCCCTGTGATCTTTGGTCCCTCTATCAAGGGAGAGATGCTTGTTGAGTGACTAAACCACCATTGAGGAATGTATGATAGGTAAATGCTTGACATGGTAGATAAATGTTTGTTGCTGTAAAGAGAGGGCACACTTGCACCAGTCACAAAATCAAAGGCCATTTGGTTTGCATAGAGAACTCCCGTGTTCACTCTCCAGGATGGCTGCACATGTGACAGCTGGAAGGATTTGCCTTCCCTTACATTATCAGATGTGTATGTCAAACATATAGGCAGACATACTTTGTCATGTGCTAACATCACATGAGACAGTCTACAGAGCTCAGTAGACAGTTCAATAACCAGCTGTACAAGCTTTTCCAGGGGAAAAAAATGTGCACAACTTTCACTTAAGAAACTACTAGTATTATAACAGGATTTTAAGTTCTGCTCAACATTCACATCTACTGAGTTCTCAAAGCAGTTCACATTGAAAAAAACCCATACATGCCAGTATTTACATTGATATTAGGTGAAAGTGTAGGCATACATTGACTCAATACTTTTGCTAAGAGGACAGTTGTAGGTAGTTTGACCTAAGCAGAAGGAAACTTAAAAGAAGAAAGGAAACATCATTTTTAAATAAATACTTCTGACAATATTTGAGGAACACTGGAAAATTTTTCTAGTCCTGTTTCTGAAGGACAAATAATACATTTCCTTTCAACAGAAACTATGCAGAGACGCTCTTACTGCAAGTTCTTCAGAGGACACAACAACAGGGAACAACGTTGCAGCTTGTGCCTATTGCACTTCAAGAAATATCACATCTTCTTATATAAAAATTCTGGCCAATATTCAAAATTACAAAGTACTAAAAGGAAATCAGCAGTTTGAAAGGAAGTACAATTACACATACAAACAGGCAGCAGCAACAATTTCTACTGAGATATCACTAAAGAAAGCTGATGTTAAGTAATTTTAATGTTTTTATAGAAGCATGAATGTAATTCTAGTAAACTACAAATTAAATTTTATTAAATGATTCAATATTCTGCTACCTTGCACCAAGATAGCCATTACCCTGGCAACTGCTAAGCGGGATCAGATGACTTGTTTCATTTGCCTTTCTACCAATTTTTTTAACATAATTTTTTTTTTATGCACTATAAAATATTTTTACTGAATAAGATGTTGTGAGGTGCCAAATGAATTTTACCTTTAAGGTTCAGAAATTAGGAAAGAACATTTAAACTCGGCTGTGCAAACCCAACAAACTTACCAAAAAGTAGGAAAAAAAAGAATGCGCACATTAAAAATATAGAAAATTCTTATTAAAGAAGCTAGTCATGCAGTATTGCCAAATCTTAGATCAGTTACATTTTTTCCTAAACTGATAACTGTATGTGTATATTCATGTTGTATCCTAATAAAACAGCATATGTTAAAGTATTTACAGCTACATGCTTAATTAATAGATATAAATTCTATAGTTGAGCATTTTGTTATATTACTGTAACATTTATCATTAAGAGTCATTAAGATTTTCCCTTCAGCTAAAATCGGTCTCAAGTGATAAACACAAGTCTCATGCAAGCTCTTTTCCCATTTTTTTTAGTTCATACACAGATGCAATTTCTGTATGTTACAGATGCAAGTGCAGACTGAACTCATCACTGCAGTCTACCAAGTGAGGGGACTATGTCCTCAGAAGCAGTGTTCCTGTGATTAATATCTTTCTCATGCTACAAAGACATGATATGCATGGACTCTTTCAAAAGCTGTATTTTAAATTCAGGGTGTAAAAAAATGCTTTAACAAATTTTATATTTTATAATTAATTCTGCTTTGCAAAATATTTGTAACTGAGATGGCTGTCAGAGTGCAATGCAATACATAAAGCAAGTGACCACTGGTAATATCAACTATGTCTAGGAACACACACAATTGTCAAATACAGATCACTGTATTTAAAATTGTTGCTTTTCTTAAATGCCAACAAAGAAAAACTCTCTACTTCATTCTGCTAAGAAACAAAGGCCAGCATCATAGGAAAAATAATCAGGAAGTATCATGAGCTGAGGTGTACTATTTACATGGAGGCATGAGATCAGAACATTCAAAGCCATATCATCCAGCAACAGAAACAGGAAGCACAGAGGGCAGAGTGAAGCCTGCCAACCTGCAAAAGATGCAGAAGGTTTGGGTTGCTAGGTACCAGATTTTGGAAAGCAGTTCTCTGGCAAGCGGTTAGGAGAGACATAACCCTCATCCCGAAAGTTTAGGTGTCAATGCCACTTTAGTCAGTTGAAACCTAGTGTTTATCACAACTACCACTTCTTAATTATTAAAGGAGTGAGATTACTATTAAGGAGGAGGAAACCTACAGTAGACCTATATGTCCCTTGCTATTCATTAATATACTCAGCTTGTAGAAATCTCTGCAAGGAGATTTCTTTTCAAGTTTGTTGGAGTAAAAAATCTACACTGATTTATACCAATAGATATCTAGCTTATAGTCTTTCCTTTACTCCTTTAGCTGGTACTCCACAATGAATTTGAGACAGACAGTAATAAAGCAAAAGAGCAATCCTGATAAATGATAGATAATTCATTCAAGTATCTTTAAACACCGGACCTCAGCAAGAATGCCAGCCAAGTCTGGAATCCTGCTGTCTCAAACATACACTGTTAGTTACAATTAGTAAATATTAACATATTTAATTTGCATTTACACTCTCTACTAAAGAACAAGATAAGCTATGGTCTGTGTGTGGCAAAACTTTTAATTCCAATAACAGTAGCGTTGAGATCCTCCAGCTTTGTTCTTCCACACAGGCAAGCCTTAGATAACCATTACAAAGCAGATGGAGCCATTACGTATCACATCAACATCAAAATGATCTAATCTACTCAGCTACAAAAGTCCAGAAGAAAAACCTAATTCTATAGAAACAACAAGTGAAGTCTGGGACATTTCTCTGAATGTATGTTTTGCATTTGTAGTGTGATGTATTAGAATTCTCTGGGGTTAGGTCCTTTTTTTTTTTTTTTTGACCATAAAATGAAATTATATAAAAATAACTTCAGGCTGTTACTGCACTGAAATAATGCTAAAGGCATTGGTTTATTGCTCCAGAACAGTGTCCTTCAGCTGGGAGCAAGGTGAGAAGGGCAGGAATAAGACAGAGAGGGAACTTTCAAATACAGTCTTACAAATTTTTATCGAACCAGAAAATATTCTCTGGAATTAGATTTTCCATATGTTTAAGGAGATAGATTTCCCACATGTCTGGACTGGGCTGGAAGAATTCCACCATCACAGCTGTAATTTTAATGAAAAAATTCCAACAATATTAGAACCTCACTGTAATATGTAGTACACAAACAAAACCAGGGGTTTTGCCCATAAGCTTTTAAAATGTGTACTACTAAAAAAGACTTCTAACTGCTGCAAGGGAACTGCTGCATTCTACTAAAAAGAGGAGATATGGTTAATAGTTCATTATTTAGGCTTCTATTTATTGATATGCAAAATGTATTTCCTCAAATAAGAAGCAAACAAAAATTGTAGTCCTATCCCTTTAAGTCACCTCACAATATTATCAGGATCTCGCAAAAACACTCAAGAGGTGTCCTCAGTCTGAACTCTCCACTCTTATGACAGCATAGTTTTCATACTAAATATTTCCACCTATAGCCTGTTTTCTTTTTATTGACATACTCTTCTTCACCTCCTCAAAGCAAATTTCAATCTGCTTTTCTGATAGTCTGTCTTTGTACTCCTTTGGCTCTTGAGCCTTTCTGACCTATTCATTCCCTTCCCCATAAACTTGTCACATTCTCATTTTCCTATATGTTTAAGGAGGAACAAATTTAACACCTCCATGAACAGGTAGAGATCCCAGCAACTGAGGGCACAGGGAGTGATTATGTATGGACTAAAGACTGCCATGTTGTTGACATGACAGGCTTTTAAATCCTTTAGTGTGCCACTGTTAAGCTTTTTCTTCTAACAAATGATCAGTAACATTTAACAAGGGAAAATGTAGCTGAGTGCAGTAGGTGAACATATACAAGATTGTACCTTAAACCAAAACTAGAACATATATATAAAAAACCCCACTCATATCTACCTAGATTAGACTTAAGCTCATTCAAGAGCATTTGGCTCCTGTGGTACTCAGACTTTATTACTCAATTCATTCAACAGTTACAAAAAGGCTTTGATAAAGAAGCACTTCCTTACTCATACTGTTGCTAACTGGGGGCGGGAAGGAAGAGGAGAGTGTGGTGAATTATAAAAAAATATACATACCTTTAAAACCAAAACTTCCTCTGCAAACAGAAGCTGCCTGAGAATGCATGTAGTAAGAGTATCTTCAGCAGATGTTATCTAAAATACTCTTTTACAAATAATAGCTAAAGATTTCCACACAAAACAGGAAAGTTTCCTTCAGTACAAGTATTAAATTTTATACAATTAGCACTATACCGACATTTAAGATTCACCAGTAGATCAGCATATTTCCTTGTTTAGAATTGTAAGCCTGAACTAGTGAGTAAAACATCTTATTGAATAATTTCTGAATTACTATCATCATAGCAGTCTGAGTGCTATTACTGGAGAGAGGTCTAGTTTCAGTCCTACACTGGAAGATGAAGGCAAGAAGGGACTGACATAACACAGCTCTTTACCTTTCATTAACAGGAATAGGTTAGAAATATTTCCTTAGAGAAAGACGGCACTGCAAGCAAAATTTGTCCATGACAGCACAAGACAAACTAAAAGTTCCACAGAACATCTGAGATAATCAGGGTGAGATTTCAAATTTTTGTTCATTCTTTTATAAATTATATAGTATAAATTACCTTAAATTTAAATGTTTATCTATTTTAAAAGTAATGAATTTATACTTTAAGAAAAGCTTTTTAAATATGGGGAGGAGAAAAAGCATTTTTTAACAATACTAAAATTCAACACAAGTTTATTAGCTTTCCAAAAGGCTGTCTTCTAAGTGGGGGGGGCGACAAGGGGGAATGTAGGGGTGTGTCTGGATTTGTTCATGTTAAAAAGCAAAAAGTCTCCTAGAAGAGCAGGTACCTTGCTACAGCTTTGTTCTGCAGACAAATGTTCACAAAGCACATTAAAAACACACAAGAAAATGTTAAAAGACTGACCTGAGTTGTAAGTAGTACACACAAAAGATACTCAAAACAACTGTACCAGAGATCAGGCCAAGAAACATCAAGCTAAAAAAAAAATCCCAACTTCATTTTGGGAAGCAAGGGCTTTTTTGGGTTGTTTTTTTTTTTTTTGTTTTGGTTTTTTTGGGGGGTTTTTTGTTTGTGGGTTTTTTTTTTTGTTTGGTTTTTTTTTTTTTAAAACACTCCAAAACTGTTTACAATCTAGATTTATGAAACCCGGGATAATTTTGTCCCCTAAGAACTTCAGCCTAAACATTAACCATGCAGACATTAGTGCTGGTTTCCATCATCTAGGCAAGGATGAACAACTTCAGTTCAGTGGAAAATTAGTCTGGTAGCTAGAGGGAAAAAAAAAAAAAAATAAAAAGAATGGTTTTTGCTTATGAAGCCTAAGGCTGTGACATAAAGTATATCACAAAACTGATTATCTGGAAAACACTGTTTTAGACTTACATTTTCATCTTACCATTGACTAGATTTGTTCTTTAGAATACTAATTATTTTGCCACCCTGGCTTCTCTTCCCCCCTCCCACCTTTGTTTTTTTCCAGAAACTGAATAGAAAAAAATACAGTTGGAAAAGGTGGTAACCAGGTAAAACACTAAATAAAATGATAATTTATGACAGTGTGTTAGATTAACTACCTTATTCATAAATATAGTTTCCCATATTGTTTTTCCTCTCAGCACCATGGTCCAATAAAGCATAGTGAGCTTGCAGGCAGGGAAATCTCATTTCAGGTCTTCCTGTTAACACGCTGTGTTCTAATTCTGGCCATGACAGAACCTAGATTGGGGCTGTCTCATGTTGTTTGTTCACAAAGCAGCTAGTTCAACAAGTTTTGATGTCTTCTGGGGCTGTCAAGGTGCAGCAGTACTACAGAACAATACAACCTGTTTTTTGTGCACGCGTGTGCGTGTGTGTATAAATATATATATAGCTACTAGCATTTCACATTTATTTCATTTGGCTAACTGTGAATAGGGAAGCAAAAAATTGCATCTCTGAGGGTGGAGGTATTTAACTTAAGTGAAATACAGATGCCTGGGTAAAAGCCTAGCAAACCATGACCCAATTACAATATATAAAACAAAAAACTTGGTAAATTCTCTTACTTTGATAAAATCTCTGTAACGATCCATTAATATAATGTTGAAGATAGACTCGCACAATATTCATTTACGTGTTCTCATATTAGCTATAAGAACATTTGCCATTCTACATGATAATGTAGGAAACTCATTTTCCAGTGAGGAAACTGTTTCAAGCTCATTCATATTTGCCAACATGACAAAAATAAAACCAGCAGTCAGTTACTGCACAATCTTTATAGACACCACACCTGCATGCAGACGGACTGTCTAAGAGGTCATGTAAATAATTTACATTTATTTTATATTTGAGTGCTAGTCAGGAAAAGTTTGTTGCAAGTGAAAGCCAGTTCAAAACTTTATTTACCACCTTCAGATTATGAAAAAGATTCTGCATTTTAACTAACGCTCTAAATGCACAGATTTGACTGAATAATTATCCCTCTGGTTCTTGAAGGACCAAGTAAAAACCAACCTGTCAAGTGCACTGACCCATGAAAAAAGCTTATTCAAATAAGAACAAAAATAAAAGAAGTCACACACCAATTAATGTAGGAACCCTGTAACTGTGTGATTGTCACAAACTATTTATGCATTTTCCATTATCTCCTCCTTTTCAAATTTTAAACAACTTAAAAAACTTTAAATGGAAATAATAAAATCAGTTTGGCCTTCTATTTTGAGACTATTGCTAAAATTCATCTTTAATTTATTCCTGTGTCTCACAGAATCATATAGGGTTATTTCAGCTACCTAAAATTAATAACCCAGAATCAGAATTGAAGGAGACCGTAAAAAAGCCCTAGTGCTTTGATTAAGGATTTTGAGATTCACTTGTGAGAAAAAAATACAACACTGGGTGTGATCAGATATGTCCCAAATCGCACTGTTGGAGTGTTTAGCCTAATAAACAACATTCAGCACAAGCCATTCCATATTACCTAAATGAATGCAAAAAAAACCCAAAAACCCAACCAAGCCTTTAAATCTTTCACATCCAAAAATGCTAAACCTCTAAATGTAGTTCATTCATCCTAACCAATGTAACGGCATTCATCTTTAAGTCCACTGACATACTGTGGCATCTCACTGACACTGACTGAACTGTCTTCAGAAGTTACAACATGCGGCACTTTGAGAAGGCATGTGACACTGGAGATGCTGTTGAAATACCACTGAATTATTTAGTACTCATTGTACCTTAAGAAATATAAGTAGGAAAAGTTAGCATCCTTATGGTCTTTCACTGAAGGAATTTCAGTGTCTTCTGCATACCAGATTTTTTTCCACTTTACCAAAAGTAAGATTGGATCTAAACACAAGAGCACAAGGGAAACTATTTCCTCTGTTATTCCACACTTAAATGGCCTTAAGCCTCAGATGTCTGTTGTTAGCTTTCTGAATATTTTACCAGGAGTGCTGGAAAAAACAGCTTTTTGTCATATGTTTCCAATTCTCAAATAGGTTTTTAACTTAATATAGCTTTTTTATCCTGCAATTGACTCAAGATAGTGAAAACAAGTTTTCTGAATCCAAACCTGCAGTTTGTAACACACAGCCATGAGCAACAAAATGTCAGGAATATAACTTCAAACATCACAGAATCTTTCAGATGAAGAAATGTATTTTTTCAGTAACATACAGACTTATAAATATTTAGGCTGCCATAATTATTACCATCTGACATGTCACTTTTCAATATACATTTTTCCTCAAGTGACAGCCACATTCCTCCTGAGAGCCACAGTTCAGAATTTTGAAGAGTTGTGTCATTTCTCAGAGGAAGAGATACTGCACAAGAAAAAGTGGAAGCCTATAACAGTTTTTGGCTCTTAATAGTGCATGAAAATTCGACTGACTTTGTGTCAGGTTATCAACAGGTTACTTTCACACCTCTTTAAACGTTGCATAAGTGAAAAGTGCAAATAAAATTAATTCAGCACTGATTTTATGTTTACTATTCAGTATTGTAACTTTAATACTGATTGTGTGTTATCAATAATATGTATTAGGCTTCAATTTCAGAACCATAGCTTATATTTAATATGCTAATCTAATAACCTTGCCTCCATTTTCAAACAGGCAATCTCACAAGTTTGATATTAATGTTTTCTATTATTTTTTTCTCTCACAGACCCCTTACTTTTTCTATATTGAGCTATAATTTAGAGGTATTTCTGTTAGCTAGGCTCTTTGATTAAAATAGGGCATTATTTATTTTGCACCTCAGCTTCATCATTAAAGTGAAACAAGGATGTATTTTGTATTGGATATATATTTCACTGATACCAGTAAATGAAGACTGCCCCACAGCTCAGCATAATTCAGAAAAGAGCTAATCCAGGAGGTTAAGTGGGGTTTTATGTTCTTTGAATGTCCCCATTTTCTACAGAAGTCACAGCACACAAAGTAAATTGAGCATTATTTAGAACTGCATTTCGTATTTATTATCAAGATACTGAACAGAGCCTTACTACCCATGTTGCCAGCTTAAATCAACACAAAAGCAAAGAATGGTTGAGGTTGGAAGGGACCACTGGAGGTCATCTGTCCAACCTCCCTGCTCATGCAGAGTCACCTAGAGTATATTGCTTAGGGATTAACACAATTAGTAATACCTAGATTTTTATGGTTTTTTATTCATATTGATAGTCAATGGAATAAAGGGACCAAAAGTGCCTCAAAAAAGCAAAAGCTTTTAAAAGCAGGTTAGATAAGCTACATTACACTGAAGATGAGTGCAAGAGAGGAACTCTGAACCTGTGAATGCTACTGTTCTTGGTATACAACCAGAAAAAATGTCTAGCAGTATTTTTCCTGGTGCAATTAATTCTCTATGACACTGTTACCTGTCCTTTTCATTCAAAGTAGGAGGAGCTCCTACTTTTGGAGACAAAAGGGTCTTTTCCTCCAATTGTTCATGTAGTTAGAAAAGTAAAAGGTTACAAAAGAAATGTGACCAGTGCAGAAGAGTCAGGAATGGAACGGGAAAATGTGACTAATTTTGCTGAATTGGTTATTTAAAACACAGTTGGTTTGCGACCTACATACTAAAAACTGCCTGCAAGGCACCCTCACTATTACTACTCCCTCTCAGAAGCTGCATGTCCTGTTTTCGCCTCAGCAAGCAACTCTACCTTCTGTTCTTTATTTGAGACCCAGAAATCTTCTTCCCAGTATGGGAAAGATGGACTCTACTGCCTTTTTCTCCGATCTCTTTCTTAGTTTAGTGGACTGCCTTTCTTCCACATGCTCACTCCCACTAAGGCTTAGATCCAGCAGTGTCTAAACTTAGTTTCTGGGGAAGAAGGAAGGAATAGGTAACCCATGCTGCATTCACCAACCCTGGGCAACCCTCCAGCTGCACAGGTAGCCTCCTAAACCTTCCTATGGAAACTACTTCCAGGGCAGCAGAAAACTTGCCCAAATGCTTTGAAGAGTTAAAGAAAGAACACCACACTCACACACTTTTCAGTAGTTTAAAGTATTTGTTTTACATTACTATAAAACATCTAAGAGAGAAAGAGATTAACTGACACTTGCTTTGATTTTTGCACTGTTAAATCGGGTTCTCAGAGAAAGGTAGCAAGGAATCTGAACCCAAGCATTTCTACAGGATAAAAAACTAATTAGTATGTGGGTAACTAAAAGTAATCTGAAGAGCACATTTGACAACATGAAGCCCTCAAAACTTTATTCTCTTACAGAACAGTTTTGTCTAAACCAGCAGCATACTTTAATAATTTGAGTGAGAAATACTGAGAAAGTTGCATGTGAAGCAGCCAGCTACATGCAACTTTGATGCCTTCTCTTTCTCTGCTCTTGAACACTGTAGGCTGCTGAAGTAAAAAAATCATTTCTCCTGTGGCAGAGCTGCGTGGGTTGGGTTTTTTTCTGCCAGAAAACACAGAGCTGAAGAGCTTTCTTGGGTTTTTCTCTTTTGGGTTTTCTTTTTCCCTAAGCTTTAAATGTGATGAAGGAGGAAACTCTGCAGGCTTTCCCTTTATAGAAGACAGACTCCTGCATAGTTTTGATTAAGATGATACCTACTCTCCTGCAGATGAATAAGATTCCCGAACAAACCAGACAGCTATGTCACTGAACACAATCCAGAGCCCACATGCATGACAACTTATTTAATACTGAAAATAGATTCCTCCTTAGTTGCCTACACACTGCCTGTCTAGTTCATATCACACTGCAGATTTTCAAAACTGGCTCTGAGATCCTGCCCAGTAAAACTGACTATTTAAGAACAGCAGTACAAAAACGTTCATTTGAGCCATAAAGAGGCACAGTAAAAAAAAAAAAAAATTAGAATTAGAAATCTACAAAACTGGAAGGAGCTTGGGGATTTTTTGAGGGACAAGGAAGAGAGGACAAGATTTGTAAGTTCAAGGTAAAAATCTTCCCATTTTATGTAAGCATTTGGCCTTTACAGAATAGTAACTATCATTCTTCAAATACATAAGACAATACAGTTTAATTTAATTTTCAGTATAAATCCAAAATTATTTGTAGTGAGTTTTCTTCTTTTAATAAAGTTTTTAAAAAATGAATTCCTGAATTCACTTTGAGTTTCAAGCTCAGTCATATTTTGGAGGAAAAGAGGCAAAATATTAAACTAATAGGGCAACAGGTTCTGCGGTTAGAAGCCTTAGAATAAACAAGAGGCAGTGCATGTCTGATGTCCACAGATAAGAACCAACTTAAATTAGGGCACATCAGGTAATTTATTTAGCCTCACTAACACCTTCAGTTAACACCAAGCAGTGCAGGACAAGTTCTACAGAAATAATGTACTTGATGGAAAAGAATATTGAAAAAATAGGCCCACAGGTTAAGCCACTCAAACCCAGACAGCATGTTTGAAGCAAATCTCAGACTTTTTGATGTTGGGAGAGAACTTTTATTTTCAAAAGAAAAAGAGGTCACCTAATAAATGAGCAACTGAGATTATTTACAATACTACTCAGTTACAGAGAAAGATCTTAAACCTGGAAGATAAACTTGTTACAACTAGTAAGTAACTATTCACTACACAGTCTCACCAAGCAGAATTTCTAAGACTAGTGATATGGAACTTTCTCAACCTACAGAAGGTGCAGTAACTGAAATAATGTTTTCAGATTACTTGGAGACAATTTGTTTAATTGCCAAATTGCCACTTTAATATCA
This sequence comes from Nymphicus hollandicus, assembly GCA_009823435.2. Lineage (NCBI taxonomy): Eukaryota > Metazoa > Chordata > Aves > Psittaciformes > Cacatuidae > Nymphicus > Nymphicus hollandicus. The sequence goes on from WTXV02063003.1 coordinate 48,716, forward strand.
CATACTTAGCATTATCCCTAGCGGAGAAGGTAAAATGACTGTGTTTTTCCAGAAACCAGATTTCCATTGCTAAGTTCATTGAGAAGTTTCAGTGACTTTCTGACAGATTTTACTGGAAATTGCAACTATTCAGATTTTGTTTCAACATTTATAGCATACAACTGTCCAGACAGAAACTGGCATCTGTATCTACTTAGCACAGAAGTGACATGTCCAGTGATTCCAGTTGAGAGCACTGGACAGAAGGTTTTTCTAACAACGAAGAATTTGTTATGTATCTTGACTCTTAGAGTCATCATACAGCTTTCAAGCATGACAATGAGAAAAACAGCACAAAACCACACTCAGACACAAGACAGAAAACAATAAAATTGAAAAGGTAACACTTAAAGCAGTAGTGACCCCATAGTTAGCACTCATGACACTTGCAGAGGTGTCGAAAGGAAGAAAAAGGATAATCTTTTTAAGTAAAGTATTTTTAAGGTAAGCTTTGACAGACAGCAACTCTAAAGATGTTCTGAAAGATGACAGTGGACAGGTTAAGTCACATTCAGTAGACATCCAGAGACAGAGCTGCACAACACAACTGGGAAGTGTCCTTAACTGGAGAAGTGGATCTGAAGTGGGAAAGAAATAAAAATATCTATCTGACAGACATTTTTTTCCCTTGAAATGTCTTTGAAGGTAAAAAGGATCTAGACTGGCTAGTAAAAAAAGCTAGAATCATGTATCAATGCACTGTCCACTATCACAGTGGAGAGCTGCAGTGTGCACCCTTCAGAGGTCTGAGGAGTCTGTGGATCCTCAGATTAAGCAACGTTGTTGAGCAAATTTTTTGTCACTGGGGAAGTGACAGTTAAATTTGGAGTGCCTGTCTTGTGTTAGGTGAGATGAAGAACAGTTGGTATGTACAGTATTGGCCTGGAAATACTCTGTGGCATTCCTAGAGAGACAATGCTGTAAACAATGTTTTAATATTTTAGGTCCAGAGACTCACTGATAAATATCTCATGTCAAAGCAGCATGCTGGGAATTCCTTCTCTAGGCAAAAATACTGGCCTGCTATGAAAAGGGGCTGTTTTGGCAGAGAGGGAGAGAAGTGGTAATAAAGAATGGGCAAAAGAAGGGGAAGGACAACCTGTGTACAGGAAAAAGACAGAAAATAACAGACTTGGTAGATTGCAGCTACTGTGTTCAGATGCTTCTAAATGATTATGACAAAATTCTTCCCCTAACATTTGTTGAAGGTTTCAATAGCAAATTCAAAAAAAAATTTCATAAAAACAGCTTCTGGACTGTAAAGAATCAAAATACTAGCTCACCTGACCTCCTGTATAACATGGATTCAGAATTCAGCAATAATCATGGAATCATTTAGGTTGGAAAAGACCTTTCAGATCATCAAGTCCAACCATTAACCTAGCACAGCTTTTAAATACCTCCAGGGATAGTGACTCCAGCACTTCCCAGAAGTGCTCCAGATCCTTCACCAACTTCTTTGGATGTGCTCCAGCACCTCCATATCTCTCTTGTAGTGGCGAGCCTAAAACTGAATGAAGCACTCAAGATGCAGCTTCACCAGTGCCGAGTACAGGGGGACGATCATTGCCCTAGTCCTGCTGGCCACACTACTTCTGATACAAGCCAAGATGCTGTTGGCCTTCTTTGTCACCTGGGTACAAACTGGCTCATGTTCGGATGGCTGTCAACCAACACCCCCAGCTCCTTTTCCACCAAGCAGCTTTCCAGCCACACCTCTCCAAGCCTGTAGAGTTGCATGGGGTTGTTGTGACCCAAGTGCAAGACCAGTAACGTTGCCTTCTTCAGGAAAAGACATTCTGCCAAGACCAACTTTTTTTCTATAGAGTGCAGCTAAAGCCCACGAAGAAGTCTCCAGAAATCTGCTTTGATTCCTGCAAGATTAATCCATAGGTTACTGTGCAGTCTGGGTTTCCAAAGCTCGTGAGAGGGGGCTGCCTCAGCAGTAGAAGGATACTCAGAGCTTAATGCAAGGCCTCTGCAGAGCAACAGAGCCACAGGAAGGCCTTTTCTATCAACCACATTTCTCTCCATGTTCAGTTCCTAATCATGGACTGAGAATAGGATTTTGACTGACAGCTGTATCCATTCCAAACCATTGTTTTTTCCTGTAATTTTCTAGGTAACACTTAGAGAAATATGAGATTGATGAGGCAACATGCTGTGCAATGACACTGCACTCCATTGCAAAGTAGCACCTCTACGAATAAGGAAAAAAATGTCAGAGTCTTCCACTTTAACTCAGTTTGGTTTCTGTAAGATGGTACAGAGTGCACTAAGCATCACCTTCCCAACTTCCCTTTCTTTCATAGCTGAGTGGCTTGGACCTACTGCTGTGGCTACTTTTTTGCTGTTTAAACAGCTAACAAAGGTAACTGTTCAGCATGTGGCTGCAAGCAATATTAAAACAAAAGAATACAAATAGAAATTGACATTATCTGCAGGTGTTAAGGAAATATGAAACTTAGCAATGCTTCAGAAGTCTTTCTAAAAATCTGAGCAGGTAGCAGCCTCATGTTTCAGCGCAGTGCTTGTACTCAGATTCTATCCCAGTTCTGAAAGTCCCCTGGACAGCTTCCTCAGCTCTATTTTTACTTAAAGTTGAAAAAACAACGCAATTTTGGCAATTACTCTTTTATCAATGAGGACATTCATACTTACTTTTTTGAGCATGTCAAATATAGATCTGTGGCTTTTAAAAGATGATTAGGGTCTACCAGAAAGAAATCTTTAAAATATTACAGCTCTTTTCATAGAAAAGAGCAAGAAACAGCAGTGTGGCTTTGAAAGAAGCATTTCCTCCAGAGCTTACAGAAACAAATATTCTTAAATCTTTCATTTGTTTGGGCATAAGTATTTTCAAGATGTTGTACTGTTCAAAAACCTTGACAGAATCAAATGCTGCAGGAGCTGTACACATATCAGAAAACAATGACAATATTGTTGTCTGGCACAAGAGACAACTTAATCATTCTGCTATCTATTCACATTCCCATGTTGTTGCATACCCTAGTAATCCCAAATGATGTGGATCCAGCCAAGTTTATGACAAAAAGTAACAAGTCCATGTTCCTGAAGTACTGTCAATTGTGTTTAGACATCTGATCATATTAAATTTCATCATAAAACAAACACAAAAAAACCCCAAACACACACACAAACACAAAAACCCAAACAAAAACAAGTCAAGAGTAGCAAAACAAATGGATGTCACTGAAAAAAGTTCCTCAGCTGGACAGCACCAAGCCTGAGAAAAAAAATAAAATCTCCTACATTATTCCCCAATAGAACACACTAATTGTATCTGTAATACATTAAGAGTCAAAACACGCTGAATGCTGAACATGCACACATACCAGTTAGTAAAAGATCCACATTACGTGTAAATTCATTTCTGTGGAAGGAAGAAAAGGGCTTGTTTGGTTTTTTTTTTGGGGGGGAGTTTAGAGTTTGGTGCAGTTTTTTGGTTGCTTTGGGGTTGTTTGTTTTTTTTTTTGGGGGGGGGAGGTGTTTGGTTGGTTGGCTTTATTTAAGATATTCCTGGAAAATCCATCTAACTTTCTGGTAAACTGTAGATCTGGTTTAGAAAAAGAACAAATCTGTCATGAAATGCATTGATGATGATTTGCCATTTTCTGAAATAAATACTTACTTAAACCTCTGAAAGACATTAATGGCATTAAGTATGCTATCTACACAAAACCTCTGTAAAAAGGTGTATATAACACCAGAGCAGTAAACAATGTCTTGTACTCAGCACCTCCTATCTTGTAGACTATTACTGACTGAATACTATTAGCACCAATGGAAATTTCTTTAGGTTTAGGGAAAGCATATCAAGAGTGTGTAGCAAGCACTACAAATCAACATTTAGGTATTCCTGGTTTTTCCCTGTACTTCAAATACTGACCTTTTCCTGCTTGTTCCCACAGTCAAGATTTCCATTTAAACCTTGCTTCTAGAATGGTACTCCTCAAAAGTTAAATTTGCCACAAACTTATTTCATCACAAAATACCTCAATGCATGAAAGACAAAAAAGAATGCTGTGCTGTAATGACTTAAGTATCTAATTTTTGCAGGTGACAAACTCAACTCCATCAATAATTTTTACTGTAAAAATCCCATAATCACCAAAAATTACTAATTCATATAATCATAATTTATTTATTATACAACAAAATTAACCATCATTAACCACCCAACAAACAAAAAACCCACACCAGCAAAACAACAAAACAACCACCTCCAAGCAAGGTTGAGTCTCATGAAAGCAAGACTTAATAACTTGGCAGATCAGTATACCCACATAATGCCCAGTTAAAGTCACTGGGTTTCTGTAGTTGCAGAAGTCTTTTGGTGCACAGCATTATCAGGAATAGTGTATGCAATTCTCTTCAATATCAAAAACCCTTTAAAAGAACTTATAAAAAATTAGGAAAAATATCACCGTAAAAAAAGCTCCTACTTCCCCCTAGAAAACATATGTAAAATATATGTACATCTTCTGGGCATATAATTCTGGATGTTCGTTCAGTTACTGTTAGCATGGACAAATCCTGAGCTTTTCATTAGTTATTTCTGGCAAATTTGACTTAGAGGACCAGGTTGTTCCCTATGCACTACACAGCCCTGTTCACTGAAGAGCATTGAAAAACACGTGGAATTAGTCACCTCACCTTTCCCCCTTCCAAGTTCAACATGTATTGGGAATGCACTGTTCCCAGGCATTAGATCATTATTTTTCAGATTATTTCTTTGGACAGCTCTGTGAACAAGCTAGAATAAAAGTGAAAATGTGTAAGTACTTTCTTCATTACACATTAGAAGGTTTCTTTTTAAGCTGACCTCAATAGGATGGTCATGAATGTCAGCATAACTTTTTGCAGGGAGATCTAACCTCCAATCTGGATGTTTTTTTTCTCCCTCTTGGGAACAGATATGAGGTCAAGGGTAAGCAAAGAAGAAAGTATGAAATAACATAAAGAAAGTACTTCTTTATGCCTCTGTAGTCCTCTGAAAAAAAGGCCGAGTGGCAAAGTAATTTGGATGCTTGTAATCAAGATAAAAGCTGAATAGAGTACTTATATATATGTAGTTTAATGCTAAAAAGCCTATAGTTGTCCACAGAATGGCAACCCTCATAGTAATAATGCATGAAGTAGCTATTTGTTCCTTATTGTAGGACCAATATTATTGATTCTAAGACTAACTACATGGTAGAATGGCAATTCTACCTCCCATATAGACTAGTTCATTTTTAGCTTCTTCAGTAAATGATCCCCATATTGAAATATATACAACTAGAGTAGCCACTTAGACTAAGAAAAGCCTTTTAGCCTGTAAAGAATGGTCAGTTATTTCAGAAAAGCAGAATATAGATTAAAACATTTTTAACAACCTAAGCAGTAGTCTTTTCATTTAATTGCAAGTGTATTTTTAATTCCCATTGGCCAGGAAAGCACTGGTACTGGGGAGGAATTTTTTTTAAGGATCTTAAAGAAGAAGACTATCAATAGAATTTCACAGACATTACTCTAGAAAACTGTAATTAATATAGAAAATGTGGTCCAAAGTCTATTAAAAATCTATAAAATATATAAATATATAAAAAGTAAGGTTCCTCTACATGATGTAGCAGAAAGACTCTAATAGACCCTCTACAGCATAAACATAATTCCCATTACTTTTTATGGTACAAGATGATGCAGAAGTCCTTGCAGGAACCAAGCACCTGGCAAAGCCAAGACTTTTACCAGCAGGAATTAACTGAGAAAAGGATGTATCTTTTCAAACCTTTCTAGTAAAGGTTAGATCCTGACCTTTTTTTTATATTTTGTATTTTCTTTTTATATATTCTTCTAGACTGTACATTTTATGCCTTATTCCATGACTGAGTAATACTTGTTCCACTGGGGCTATCACTTTAAGCATTCCACTAGCTAAACAAAACCATGGGCAAACTATGCAAAAAAATAAAAATAAAAATAAAAAAAAAAAAAAAAAAAAAAAGTCCTGACGTACAAGCTTTCCCAGGAATATGTTCTCAGCCAAATCCATTGTACTAACCCTTAGATCTTTATTATTTAGCTAATGTAAAACTTAATTCAAGAGCATAAGAATATGGAAGGCAATGTTTTAACTATTTTTCTAATATTTGCATAAGAGCTAAACGAATAGGGAACATATGGTTTTCCTCTGAAAGAGAAGTATACCTGGTATGGCACTAAACAGAAATATGTAAGTAATGATAAATATTCCTTAAGAATCAGGGAAACAAAATAGATCTTTATAGCCATCATGTGGGCTTCTAAAAGTGAAAAAGTTAAAGAAAATTATTGAGAAGGTTTAGACCCAGAGGCAACACAGATCTTAAGATTCTGACTTTCCATAAATGCCTGTGCTTTTGATATCAAGTTATATTGTGTAAACATTTTATCTGTATTATAGAATCTGTCACTATTTTTCAAGAAGAAAAGCTCTATGGAGTCTTGCTCTTTCATTTGGGAAAAAGAAAAGCAGGCATGGATGAAAAATGTAGGCTGTTTGCCTCCTACCACTACAATTGCTATTAAAAATATGCCATGTAATATATGTTTAATTACTTTTGATATTACAAAGGCTAGTATTTTCAGTGGACACTCCAGACCAAGGAAAAAACTTTTAACACCACTATGTACCTACATGGTACAGATTAAGGACAACTTTTATGCCAAACCTTGCCAAGCTTTGCTGTTGAAAAACTGTTAGCCACACTGGTACTTCAAAATCCAGAATTAATTTAATGAATTCTACCTAAAGTAGCAGAAAACTACTTTACCTTAAAAGGAAGCTGATTTGTATGGCATTGCTGATTTTTTTTCTAGTTGTTTACTATGGAAATTGACTGCCGAATCTGATCTGCACAGAATTAAGCTAACGAATTATAATTACAACTCAGTATCTATCTGCACAGCAAATGGTTATATACAGTTTGACTCTTTTCTAATTCATTTGATGTTTCTGAGGGACACAGATTTTTTTAGATTTATATGCAATATCTTCCTAAAGCACAAATCTTTAAAGTAGTACCATTAGTCTATGAAATGCAAATACAAACTATTTCCCAACTCCTATGCAGACAAGTGTGTTCTTTATTCAGAAACCACTTCTCAATTGTTTTGTAGAAAAATGGTTCTCTGTGTAATTTCTGGTGGACAAACAGTACAAAAATGACAGGACTGACTGGATATAGGTGTCACTGCTCTGCTAAAGACTTTCCACCAAGGCAAGTCACTTCAGAATGGGCAGTAAAAGGAAGCTTAAAGCTCACTGAGTTAACATGAACATAGCTGGTAAATGTCTACGTACTTTTGAAGATAAAACCTTAGTCCTGTTTTCAAAACAGTCAGATAATCTCTAGATCACTTGAAAAGAATATATAGACTATATTACGCATATTAGGGAACTAAAAAGTCTCATAAAAAAATAAGTATTATGTTTATCTCTGTTCAGTATCCATAACCACAGTTTCAATCTTGA
>WTXV02063004.1:0-23602 GCA_009823435.2 Nymphicus hollandicus
TGTTTAAGTTTGAACCCGTTACCCCTTGTCCTGTCACTACAGTCCCTAATGAAGAGTCCCTCCCCAGCATCCTTATAAGCCACCTTCAGATACTGGAAGGCTGCTCTGAGGTCTCCACGCAGTCTTCTCTTCTCCAGGCTGAACAGCCCCAACTTTCCCAGCCTGTCTTCATATAGGAGGTGCTCCAGCCCCCTGATCATCCTCGTGGCCCTCCTCTGGACTTGTTTCAATGGTTCCATGTCCTTCTTATGTTGAGCACACCAGAACTGTAGAGAAATCTAAGTGAGGTCTCACGAGAGCGAAGTAGAGGTGCAGGATCACCTCCAACAGGCAGGATCACCTCCAACAGGCAGGATCACCTCCAAGTGAATACTTCCAAATAGAAATACTTCAGGCAGTGCTGTCTATCTGATTGCTATCCACCACCTCAAGATGCTTCATCTGGAGACAGAACCCTCTGTCTTCACCTATAGAAGATTCATTCCCCTTCTCCCTATATTGTTTTGACTATTATATCAGCTCAAAGAAACATTCCTGTTTGTCATGATATTTGAAAAGCTCAGGCAGAGCTTTCCTACCTACAAAGCACTACACTGTGCACATTGATCCTACTTTCTGTGTAAAGATGGAGAATTATCTCAAAATAAACTGGGAAGTGACTATACGGTATCTTAATGCTGAAGGTTGAAAGTGCTGTAAGTGTGTCATAACACAGTAATATTATTGCCTAACAGTAAACAACAGAGCTTAAAATATGCTATAATTTTCTTCTCATAAAGCACCTTTAATCATAGTTTTATTGTACCTTCAGCATTTATTAAGGCAATAATGCAAATATTAATAATTTAAGCATGACTTTATAGTAGAAGCTGTAATATCAAGTGTACATCCACCAGAGTCACCTAGTCAAATGGAGTCTGCATTTCCCACAGTAGGAGGATAGATATCCACCAGCCTCAGATTGTCAAACTTAGGAGAGTTGCAAGTCATTTTCTACAGATAGGGCCCAATTCAACTCTCCATATTGCTCTAGACAATTTAGGAAAAGCTTCAAATAGATATATGAGATTAGGAGTTGGACCAAATGGTACTGTGGGCAGGTGTCACTATCTTTTTTTTAAAGGGATTTATTCAGCTTCCCTAAAATTCATTTGAACAAAATCTGTCAATCTGTCTTGTAGGTAGTGTCTGACAATTTGATGGATGTATCACATTTGCTGATATTAGTGAAAAAGGAGAACATTTCTCTCTGCAGAAAAGGGCTACAAGACTTGTGTGGAAAGTACCTTCTTTTGTCAAAAGATTACTATAATAATAATACATGTTAAACAAGAAAAAGACTAAAAAGTTCTTCTAGGCTCTTCTAGGTTCTCGCTGAAGATAGTGCAGCATTCTGCATAAAAGGGAATGATGTTTTGATTTCAGTACTGATTAGATGGCAATCTGCACTGCAAGTAGAACAGAAATAGTCACACAAGCATACTGCTGGCAGTACCAACAAAACAGGGAAGAATTGACCTGGCAGAAGCAGAACAGAAACAAATATTCTCCCAGACTCCCAAAAGCTTGTTTGAGCTGCAGAGTACTGGGTGAATTCTGCATCATTTTCACCCATTCTGGAAAACCCCAAATGTTGCAATAGGGGATCAAATAACTGACCCACACTGACTCCAGTACTGACCAGTGCAATATGGCTCCTCTGCAAAACCAGATATGAAATAAAGTACCAAAATCGCCTTCCTGGTAGATACCACTGTATTCCCTCTGGGACATCTTTCTCCGTAACTGGCAGTACATGACCTTGTATAAACACTGCTAATTTTAAATTGTTTTTACTAGTTTGGCCCTGACACAGAAACTTGCTTTTTAAAGGAATATACAGTATTCTAAAATTGTAACACAAGATGTTCTAACTTTATCAAGGATTAAAAGGAATAAGGTAACTTACCAGGCTTCAGCTGTGTGCCTTATTTCTTCTGCAAGTCTCTTGTGTCAGCAGCACAGTCCTAAAGTCAGCAAGGATCCAGCAATGAGCAGCTCAACAAATGTGCAGGTAGGTTCCTGTAGTAGCTTTTTTTTTATATTGAAGGACTACCTCAGGCTAATGCCAGTATTTCTTCAGAACTCAGCAGGCCATCCCCAGGTCAGTGAAGCCAAGCACATCATCCAAAATGCTTTGTTTTATTTTGTTTTGTTTTGTTTTTGTAACATGATGTCTAGTCTCTGTCAAGGCCTTGTAAAGAGGCATATTCATTGTCCTCATTTATGGGTTTGCATGATGAACATGCAGCTTTCTGGAAAAAAGTTAGGTGCTTAAATCTGTGATGAGAAGATGCAATCTGGAAAGATCCATTTATCTGCCAGGAAATGCTGTACTGCATCTGTAACTAGGCAGATTTACAGTCAAAACCACATTCACACTAGCGAAGCCTCACTGGTGGAGTGCAGCATTTCAAAGGCATCTTTAAATGGAATTAAAAAAATGAAATACTGTGAAACACAACTATATTCCTGTAGGAAACAGGAGTTAAGAAATGAGCAGTTGGCTTAAATCAGTAATCAGGACTAGAGAACACAGAAAGCTTTGGGGGAGAGTATGCACTGGTTAAAAAAGAAAATGTAGACTCAATACAGTCATTTCAGTCTGCATTTAATTCAGAGAGAAGCCAAGGACAGGCAGGATATGGCAGTGATTGGGGTACACTTAGAGAAAACATGACAGAAGATACTTTAACATGACTTGCTAAACAGAAAACCCCAGGAAGTAAAACAGATGACTTTATGTCATGACACATTATTGTTTGGTTTATGTGTACCAGTTTCCAATTATAGTTATGAATTTGTTAAAGAATTCTGCTTCCTTTTTTTTGTTTTCATCTTATGATGTAAGTGTTGTTGAATTATTTCAGAGAAGCTGAAACCCCTGTGCATGGCGATGAGGACTGACCCTGAAGGTTTGGCATTTGCCTTTTAATTTCCAGCACCTACCAATCAAAGGTGTCAGTCTCAGGAAGACATCTTCCTGACAGGCATTGAACATGGCAGGACAGTGGAGAAGATGAACTTGACACATTATGAAGAGCACCATGTTGAGAACAAGGGAAGAGTACAGTCATGATGGTCCAGAGGCCAGGACATGTTATGCATTACCAACATCTCCTCCTGACATTCCCCTGAAATCCTAGCATTACACTGAAAGCTCTTTCCACTTGACACAGATTCTTCCCCCAATGACACAGAAATGCTGTTTGTACAGCTTTTTTGGCAAAGTTCAAGAAACTGAAGACAACAGAATTGTAAGAAATACAAACTGTGTATATGTATAAGTATATATACACGCTTGCAGAGGAAGCTATTAGAGAATTAAGTACATTTGAATCCTACTTCATGGCAAATGAAGGGGTGAAATGATTAATGACCAGATGTCCAGTCTTCTCCCCCTTCCCTTCCAGGCTTTGTTTCCTTTTCGCATGAGCAACTACATGAGACAAGAATAAGTTCCCATATACTCAGCTTAGACACCATCACATCAAATAAAACAAAACTGACACTGGTTTATTTTAACGTGCTTTACATTGTAAACTGAGTCTGTTCAGATATTGCTATATATACTGTCTGAAATGTCATAGTAACCCTTCCAGCCACCAAAGTTTAACTGGGCACAAATGCCTTATAACATGCCATTAGTGCTAAGATTGAATTTAAGCCAAAAAGAAATTACTTGGAACTTCTTAAACTGGTCACTGTCAAGCAATCATCCACTTTCTAGGAAAAACCTGGTGGTGTGTTTTTAGGTTATGTGATTTAAAGGCTTATCTCCACAAACACGAGGCACAGAGAAGCTCAATGGCAGTGAGGGAATCGCAACAACCTCATCAGCTACTGTTAATGTCCTAAGGCTGAACCAGCCACTGAAGAGATCTGTTTGTGTGTGCGCGTCTGTGTGCACTGAGGCAAGTGGAGACTACGGGCTCCAGGAGCCAGCTAAGGTGTAAATCATCTAAGGATACTTACTGGAGGTATCTGTAGTGCTTATTGGGGTGGGGGACACAATGACACAACACAGCGACTGGATAGACTGTGCATTTAAGACCTTCTACTGGAAGGTCTGTGGATGACTCTATGTATATATGTATGCCTCTATGTATATATATAATTTCCACTAATTCAGCCAGGGGGAAAGATGAGGTCACTGGTGCTGTTTGTGTTTGCATAAGTGGAGTTTTCTGTTTATGTTGACCTGTGTGGCTGGCCACATATATACGTATGTGTATTGCGTGTAAGTGTGCATATATGTGTACATGTACAAGCTCAGACTCACTGTGACTGGACATGGGGCCATGGAGCCACAGAAGCCTTGTGCTGTTGGGTGACTGGATTTGGCAAGTCCTAATGCCTGAAGTTGACAAACAAGTAAAAAAAGCTTTACTGCTAAGAAATTCAGTTGCCTTTGAGACCTTCACAGATTACTTCAAGTGGGTATTTGCCAAGTTTAACTAAGACAGTTCTGGAATAAAAATAAAAATCAAAATAAGAGTGACATATTATACTGTCTTACTGAGACAGAATATATAAAGTATCCTGGCTCTCTAATGAATGTTAAATTGCCACAATGGCAAGGCATATTCTACCAAGGAACAAAGCCTTCATTATCAGCAAATAGAAAAATATCTTTCTGCTAGGCTATACAGTGTTTTGTCTGTAAGTAGTAAAGTCCCCTGTGGTGAACTTCTGTAGCATGGGATGTTTTGGAGCAAAAAAAGGAAGGACTAGAAATAGAAGTTGAAGGTTATTATTTTGCAACTACAGTGTTGGAAGTTCTGTGTGAATTATGTGCATTATCATCACCATGCAATTTCAATGGGTAATCATGTGTCCTTGTTACTCTCTGGGCCAAAATGATAAATGGAAAAAAGGTAGAAAATTGTACCCCATTAATGTATTCTTGTGACAAAATAGTGATGAGAACTGAAAGTCATTCACAAGACAAGCAAAAATCTGGTTGTGGCTTTTTTTTTTCTGATGCCTTATAAAGAGTAATCACAGAAATGGATGAATAATAGTTTGAACTGAAATATCAGAAAGAAAGGAACTGCCTCTTTTCAGAAAGAAAGCACTCCATTGATCCCTTGAAACTGTATATCACAAAAGGAAAAGCTTGCAGCCTTGGAGAAAACAAGTCTCATTTAAATGTCTACATGGTGAGACCAAATCCTTCAAAGGCTTTGTCTCCATTGTGAAGTTCTATTGGCACAACTTTGTCAGTTCATAATGAGTCAGACAACACAATGCAGCAATGTCTGTAAAATCTCAGAAAGAGGCAGATATGGCATGTAGACCAAATCCCTTGGCAGTGAGGTTTAGTGGTGGCAGACTGATTTGGCTCCCCTGCATTAAGTCTTCAGCTGAAAATGCTGATAAATTCACATAACTCAGATTTTGTATTAGAGTGTAAGCATCCTCCCAGTGGGGGATTCTTCCAAGATAGCTATGTTGGAAATACAGATGTGTCATGGAAGTGTATCCACTTGTTAGTGAGTTAACAAGTCACCTTCAAAGTCATTGTAAAAACAGAGGAATTAACTCATTTCTTGTTCCAGTCACAGACCCCATATGTCCTCCCAAAATAATACCCAAATCATTAAGAGTGTTGATGCCCATCTCTCATTTCTAATCAACAGGAAAGCATGGAAAGCACTATGTCCTTTTTAAACTTTTTCAGGGATCAAACTGTTAAACTTTTCACAGGTAGTTAAATTGCATGTTTTCCTCATCTTTCTGGGCACACAGTGTGAAACTCTGGAGTCTGATTTGCACAGGTGCAGAGTACACACAGCTGCAAGTGAAGTCAATGAAAGCTGTGGTGCGAACACATGAAATGCTCTGTAATTCTAAGTTGAAATGCATTTTTAAAGTTGTAAAGGCATATATTGAGTTACTTCACTAATTTTTTTCAGGGGTAAGGAAATTATGAGCCATAGGCAGACACCTGGAGTATAATATTTCATGAAAAATTGTTGAAATTTGTCAAAATTATATGAAAGTGAAACCCCAATCTTTGTGTGAGTGGGAAGTGTTAAACATGCTTAAGAAAAGGTGATACAACTTCAGTCTGATTTATGATAACTGTTTTCAGAATCCCTATTGTTCATTATAAAAACCTTTCGACTATGGCAGAAAAAATCTAGAATCAACTAACAGCTTATTTTCAGTTCAAAATTAATGGCTGAGATGTTTTTCTTCCAAATATTAAAAGCACTTACAACATAAAAGAGTGGCTAATTGACTGTCAAATTTACATCAGTTAATGGCGTTTTGCAGATACTTAAGTTTAAAGAGATTCACATTTATTTTGCTCTGTCCAGCTCTTTGGAAGCCTTATATTCTCTGTTAGTGGAAATTGCATTAATTGAAAAGAGAAGAATATTACATTTTGTAATGTAAGAAGCAATTAGCAGTATGTTTAAATTATGGAATGGATTTTTTATTTTCAAGTTTAATTACACTTTATACTTTTGAGCCTCCTTCAAAAGATTGACCGTCCTCTTTGATGGTGTGTCACCTGATCTGTATAACATCAACTTGCAAGCTAAGTACAACAATTGGGAGAAAATCTTTATACATGTTGCAAGATTTAAGAATATGGAATATACTTTCTCATATTGCCATCATTTCAGTGTTGCTAGCCATTGCTAAAAGAGAATGGGCACTGATAGAACATCTCTTTGGGGAAAAAGAGTTAACAGTATGAACTCTTGTGGAACAGACTGCACAAGAGCTTTTTCTTTAGTTTACCTTGTTTACAGTCTGTGGAGAATTAATTAGCATGGAATAAGTATGGAAATATGGAACAAAGTCTGTAATCCAAAAACCTGAATTCCACCTGAATTTCAAAAATCCCAGTCTAAGATCCTTCAAGGTTGTAACTGAAAGAAGCTCTATTTCCATATTAAATGGAAAGTTGCTTAGATTGAATGGAATAAACTCGAAAGCTGGCACTGCTTGAATGTAATGGCTGACCTTATAACTACTTCACTCTGTATTGTGTGGCAGTTATTCTTCAAATAATGCTCAAGACAACAGACAAATAGAAAATATTAAAAGGGAATAAAATTTGTGAGAGGAAAAATAGACTAACAAATTCAAACTAGTACTGGTGGAACAAACTAGAAGTATCTGCAGTGCAGTAGGTATACACAGTATTATCATAGTGGCACAGAATCCTGAAAGGTATCTTTTATGCATCTGTGTCCAAAAGAGGATGAAACCTGAAAAGAAGATGCCTGTTGGGGCACTTTTAAAATCCAAAGAGTCAAGTCTAGATTGGACAGACAAGTTTTTTAGGACATATCCTTTAGTTACCTGTATCTAAAGAAGAAACTTTTATGCTATGTGTAAGTATGATTTAGGGGCACCTATTTTACATAAGAATAATGTTCTATGGATGATTGGAGGGGCATAAACTTTGATCAAATTTCATTGTACAGAATGTCAGAGAATCAGCTATTTAAAGCTGCTTTTGGAGATAGCAAAGTGACTTTGTCGACAAATGAAAAACTATTTGCTACTCTTTCCAGTGTAATTTCTCTTTCTTTTTAGATTTGGTCAAATGTCATATCAGTGAAGGTCATAAAATCATATATTCAATGTAGCAAATTTAGAATAGAGGAGGAATTACAATGGGAAGGGAAGAAAATAGTTTTCATTTGTTCATACTTTCACTCCAGTGACATAGAATATTGGCTAGCAGTTTCGCCATTTTGAAAATTGTTAAACTGGTCTCAACAAATATCTTCCTAAGGAAAGAAAAAAAGTGTTTTGGTGTAGTCTGGAGGTTTCTTAAAAGGAAATTTGGTATTGCCAGATCTCTTGGAGACAATGTCTAAGCAGAAATTTGAGCATATTGGAGTATCAGTGGAAAATACACACAAAGTACTTAAAAGGGTTTTTCTCTTTTGTTGCTTTCCTTATTTTCTTTTTTGTTTGTTTTAAGGACAGGTTTACTTAAAGACAATGAAGTTCAGTAGTGCTTAAGGCAGTCAAGACAAAAAGAAAGGCAATACACAGTGCAGATACCAGCAATGGTAAATTATAGTTGCTCTTACTCAATCGATTTTCATTTGATATAGTAGTAAAAACATTATATTTTGAAAGGAATATAAAGTTACTGAGTTCTTAATTTAACTTTACTTGGTGCTCACTTACAATCTCTGACAAATAATAGTGGGACACCGTTTGGGGTAACTACACCTACCTTAGCTGAAATTCCCACTGAGTTTATTTTAGCAAGTGTGTTTCTGGTGCTAAACCATAACACAGCTCCTCTGTGAGACTTGCAATTTTTGCTGGGGATTCAGGAATTCTAAGGCTTATTTTATTTTAAAAAGTAAAAGTGGGAAATGCTCCTGCTTTCTGCATCTTGTGCTTCTATCTCCATGTTAAAATTGAAGCACTTGGGTTTTGGCACCAAGGCCTTTCATTTCCAGTGCTACCAAGGCCTATTAGTAACAGCGAAAGCAGAGAGCTGCCATCTCTTCTTCAGATAGATACCTGATTGTCATACAAACCACAGACTTCTAATTATTTTTGCAAAGAATATGTACAGCTCATGAGCCTTCCACTGCTCCTTAGGAAAAGGGTGGAGAAAGAATAAGCCCTGAAATCCTGTAAGGAAGGAAAACAGACTAAAGAATGAAGAATAGTTTCCATGAATTCTTGCTTCCCCAAACATTATGGTGTGGAGCTGCAAAGATCTTCATAACAGCCACATTCTTCCTAATGGCAATGAGGAAATTAGTTATGTCTTGGCTGTTTGAAAGCTTCTCAACAGTGAAGCAGTAAGTGATACTGGGCCTGCTGTCCTGTTCTAGATCTGCAACAGCTTTCTGCCCCCACAAGCACTGTCTGGTTCATGATTTAGGAGTATGTATGTGCTCACTCCATGCCTGAGGTTAATTGCAGAGAGATCAGTCCTTTACCTTTCCTTGTTCTCCTCTACCATTAAGAGCATCTTAGGAATCAGCTGGGCATAAACAGCACACATGATGTGAGGACTCCCTGTATGGTGGGATGCAAAATAGGTGCCAAAATTTCCCCTTTTTTTTTTTATCTAGCCCAGAGCAACTTTATTCCTTTAGTAGGAGAGCTGGGAAACTCGAGGCAGCACAGGGTGATGAGCTTCTTGAAAAGCCCAGGAAATCTCTTTCCTTTTGTTTGCTGTCTCAGTCCAGCCCTGGTCCCCCCTCCTGCCCTTTCCGAGTACAGACTATGACATCATCTGTCCAGGTGCTCCCAGATGTGAAGTCAGGCTGGGATGCATCAGCTCATGGGAAGTAGCTCAAACTTTGTATTGCCCCCATTTAGAAATATGTCCTGGGAATGCAACTGTGGAAAGTCTACTCTTTCTGTATGTCCTCTGTTGAGACAGTTAGACTCCACATTGCATCCCTCAGCTTGTTGCTCCACAAAGGAACCAGCTCGCTTTTGTCTACTGCCAAAACTTGCAGCCACACCTCCTGGGTGTTTATGAGATTTATAATGATCCTTAAGAATTTTGAACAGTAGAACCTCAGTAGATCATTCTCTTGAGTCTAAGCCACAAGAAGTCATGTGAAGTGAAAATACAGGCAGCAAAAATCTTCCTTTTTTTTTTCAAATGTGATTGAAGTGTGTACTCTGTTCCTCATAAAATTATTGAGATAAAAATATGACAAGGTAGGAAAAAGTTATGAAATTACAACAGCAATAAGAACTATCTGAAGTTTCCATAATTAATATCAACCATTTTTCAAAGAGGAATTAAACATTGTGCTGCCACTCTGGAGCAAATAGTAAATCATATATACGTGTTGGAGATAACCCTTCGTTTTGTTCTTGTGGGGTGGAACACTTCATTTTTGGAAACATGAAGTAAGTTTAATCTAATTCTCTGGTGGCAATTGTTCTATTTCTTCAGTGTGGACTTTGCTAGGACTTAGCTATTTTCTTTTTCCTGTCATTTTGGATCGTTTGAATGCTTCCTTTAGTCTTTTGAAGCAATGAGGAGAGAAGCACTGTTACTTTCAGTAACTACTGTTACTTTTCAGTGTTCGAAAGAAAGGACCCAGAGGGCAAAGGGACTAATAGGAAGGAGAGGTGGGGCTTATTTTGTTTCCTACCACCTAGTAGTTCCAAATTCATCTTTTATGCATATTAACATCTGTTTGTCTCTCTTTAGAAAATGTTGATGCTCTGACACACGTTTGAGTGATAAACTGAATATTTCTTCAAGTGTAAACATTATGTTAAATTGCTTGAAAAGGACTGCTTTTCAGATGGTTTTGACTCTTTAATATTTCAAAATGCCACAGAATTAAAGAAAAAAAAATATATACACCCTCACTGTAAGCATTTCACTGGGCTTTTTTTTTTTTTTTTTTTTTAAATTAATGCAGTTTAACTGTTGCATTAACTTAATGGCTATTTTCCCCTACTTTAACCATGCTAAATGTGCCGGCAATAATGAGCTTCTAATGCTGTCTCATTCAAGTCTCAGAGGCATCTTTAGAGCTCTGCTTATCTCCTGGATCATAAAGCTGCATAATTTAGTATTCAAACAATTAATTTAAAGCTGAAACACTTTGAATTACTGTAAAATTAATCAGAAAAAAAAGACATCTTAACATGCCCGTACTGTTTATCTCTGTTTAGCAAATTTAAATATGTAAGAAAAATAAAACTTTATAATATTCTGTTTTCTACTTATAAATCAGATGCTATAAGCATCAATATATCTAAAACTGTAAGGGATGTTTTCAAAACCTTTTGCAAAATGTTCCTCATGGCTGGTAAACTAAGATGATTATTCTGATGGAACAAACCTTTTAGATTTTTCCGTACCATTAACTTAAATAGAAACACCTTTAAAATAAATTGTCATTTCTAACTTATTTCCAGATTTGCAATGCACGGAGGTAGTTGATGTACGTAATCAGAACCGCTGCCCCATTAAGTAGCTATATTCTAATTATTCTGCAGCTCACAGGACCACATCACTTAACATTTGAAAATATTTTTGCATCTAAGTTTTCTTTCATTTTCTTTGTTCTGCTTCTAAGTACATTTATTTCTTGTAGGCTGGACTATTTCTAACCAAAGAAGAAAATAAGAAGAGGTTTTGGTGATATACAGAACCTGGATGTGGGCACACAAAAAAGTTGTGTCTCTCTTGCTAAAAACACAGAGATAAGGACGCTCTCTAGCTCTCAGGCCAAGTAGCAAAGTCTGCTTGCATTCATCATACATAAGAGTTAACTCCAGGATCTAAGCAATGCTGTTTTGACAAAATTACTATTTCATATGGAGGATATTTTTTACAAAAAACCCATCTTTTTTACGAAGAAATCTAAAATAATTTTGAGGGCCATGTTACAGTCCAAGCAAGTGGTGTTTTAAATTGTGAACATTTATTGCATGCCCTGCTTTGGTGTATGAAGATTCCCCCTGAACATTTATTCTGCACAGAAAGGTATTGGCATTTAAGGATGCTGAACCATTATGGAATAGTGTTGGAGCACAGTGAAAGGTGGAGATATCCAAACTTTTCTATACTTTTTCTTTTCTATACTGTCCATTGGAAATAGTGTCTTTTAAATATGATGTCCAAGCATACACCATGCTGAGGCAATCTCTGGGAGAATGCAAGTTGGCATGGGCCAGCACTACAACCTGCAGCATTGTGGTGGGTTGACCATGGCTGGATGCCAGGTGCCCGCCAAAGCCGCTCTATCACTGCTCACCTCAGCTGGACAGGGTAGGGAAAATGTAACAAAAGGCCCATGTGTGAAGATAAGGACAAGGAGAAATCACTCACCAATCACCTTCATGGGCAAAACAGACTCAACGTGGGGAAATTAATTTACTACCAATAAAATCAGAGTTGATTTGTTGAAGCTTTGTGGTTTACGTATGATCAGATAGCTGCTGGAGCATTATTGTTATCCAGCTGCGATGTCTGGATTAAGATGTGTCACCCATGATCCACTACAGATCTCCCCTACTCAAAATGCTGTAGTACATAAACCTTAGGCTTGTGGTGCATTGTTACAAATGAGATCATGAGTACGTGAACTACAGTTTTCAACTTGTAAGGCAGTTACATCTGACATAGTACATTGGTTTGGGTCAGGGAAATGTTTCAGTACACTCCTGAAAGAAAGTAGACTCCTTCCAGAGGTCAAAGCTCTGTTCCAGGTGTGCACAGATACGCTCCAGTAACTTTGGAGGGTCTGCAGCCCTGTCTGATTCTTTAGACATCTTAAAAAACAAAACAAAACAAAAACCTGTGGTGGGAAAATCTGATGTGTGTGTAACCTGATAAAATTCAGTCCTTAGTAGAACTCCCCAGCCACATATGGTGTAGATGTGAGATCCTCAGTAACATCTGCTTTGACCTATTGATCTCTTCTTTCTGCATCAAATTACTTGCTTATACAGACAGAGCCACAATGAAATTTCAATAACAAATGAAAACCAAACATGATGTTTCGATTCTGTGCAACAATGCAAAGAAAAAGATTTCTTTGCTTTATAGGTTTGTACAGTGCCCCTGCCATTATCATGTGAGAGCAGATTCCAGAAGTGCATTAAGCACTCTAATTTCAGACATGTCTTATCCATTCTCTCTGTCATTTTCACCTTAGGCAAAGAACTATATACGCAGCGATTTGTTCTAACTTCTTTTTTAGCTAGTTAATTTTTTTTATTTAATTGCCTGTTCCTTGTTGTGTTTGTATTAGAGTGAGCAGGTCAAAGAAACTATATTTTGGGTTTTGGAAAAGAAGAATCAAACTTTTGGTGGATGGGCAATTTTTTAACTCTTTTATCCTAATCAGAATTTAAACAATTAAAACCAGGTATTTTTTTTTAAAAAAATCATTCTATGAAAACCTGAATGTATTTTGACTTTTATTCCTATTTGGGACAAAACAAAGGTAGAAATATTGGAGTAGGTGATAGCGGTGAAATTCCAGTTTGCATCCATCTTTAGTAACCAGGAACCATTGTTTATGTAAATCATTTGCTCTTTGCTCAGCACTAATACTCCTCAAGTCCTTTGCCTTAGAGCTTATTTTTACAGATGGAAAGTTAGAGATAATGAGGAAAAGTAGCAAAACCAAAGTGAAATATGGGTCATTTGGGTCATTTTCTTAAAGCTGAGTTTCAGATCATCTGTGAGGAGGACAGGCACAAGTTCATCCATAACAGCTACTTAACTTTTCTTTATGAATATATAACTTTGTTATGAAAAATAGGGAACCTCATTTCTCATTACTTTCTTCATCATACAGACACATAATTAAAATGGAGCTTTAGGTTCAAATACAGAGAGAGAAAGGCAGCTAGAAACTGCAAGAAAAAAAAAAAAAAAAACAAAGAAAAGAACAAAGTTCTGCTTATGGATTTTCACATGTGAGTATGCTGAAGTTGTGTGCAAGCGTCCTGGGTCTTGAATGTCTGATTATATAAAACTATGCAGTTCCTCTAAAATTGATGTTCCTAGCTAAAGGATGCAATTCCTCTAAAATTCATGTCCTTAGCTGTTCTTCTAATTAAAAAAAAAATACAATTCAGCTTGAATCCAACTATCTTTACAATTAGTATTTATTTGTCCATAAAAAGTACTGATTCCCTTAATGAACCTGCTGTTACCATTGTTGACTGCCTCAAATTTAAGGGGAAAAAAACCAACAATCACCAAGCAAATATTATGTTACACTTTTCCCTACCTATATAGCCCCATTAAAATTTCTAATTACACATAATCAATCAGTGCCAGCTTCTGAAAAGAAACTTACTGAATAGAACAAGAGGAAATAGATGACACCTCCATGGGCAAACCAAAACACTGATCTAATATAGCTGCTGAGAAAAAGATACAGTATAAAGTTTCTACTTAATTCAACCAAATGCCACAATCTAGAATGTGCAGACCATCAAAATGTTTCTCAATGAGGGCAATTAATCAGTTGTCCAGATATTCATTCTTGATTTAGAATAACTAAAACATGAGACAGGAAAACAGTGAAAAAGGAATATCTGTTAAATACATGGTCTTTTGAGAGCATATTTAACTTGCATGATGACTAAGCTACTCACACTTCTCTTTGGGAAGATCTCCATCACAGGTTTTACAGCTTTGATTTTTAGAAACACCAGTCGAGTTCCTCTCACAATTCTTCCCAGGTAGCAGTTGTAAACAAGCAAGTATGGTAAATACTAAGTAACAGAAGAAAAAGCTGGGATTTGGGAATTATTTTCTCTGCTTCCCCAGTACCTTTTTTAATCAGAAAATGTTACTGCTGTGAGTCAAAAGTGTTTGCAGGATAGTGTTCATCATGACAAGTTCCCATTTCACTTTTTCATACCTACAGATTTCAAAATTGCTGATGTGTTCCACTTTAGCTCGTTACCACCAGGACATTTTAATCATGAGACTGTTCCCACAGGAGCAGGGGGACCAGGAGCCACGAGTGACAGCTAAGTGGCCAGGCAGGATCTTCACTGGCATGTGAAGCACATCTGCATGTTCGAGCTGGGAAGGTACAGTCTTGGAAAATTGAGTCAACTAGCAGGATAGGGGTCACAAGACACCAGCGATAGTTCAGGACTAAGGTCAGAAAGGATGTGAAGGCAGGGTTGAGGTCAGAATGAGGTTGGTGCAGGAACAGGCACTACAAAACTTACCTACAGTAAGGTGCAGGTCCTGAGCTTGGGTGCAGTTCCCACCATGTAGAGGGTGATCAGGAGGATCTCCCTCACTGCCCGTTCACAGCAGCCTGATCCAAGGTCACACAGCTGGGGCACACCAGAGATGACTTCCAGCCCAGGCAGCTAAAGCCCTTGGCAGGGGGGAGGTATGGGACCATGGAGCAGAACAAGATTGCAGATAACAATGGGTTCAGGCTGATCGGGGCAACTGGAGCCTGTTGTGCTCAAGGCAGCAAAGTAATGAAAGAAAATGCTTTAGTCTTTGTCTTAAATAACTACCCTTTTGAAATATAATTGAACATGTAGCAGAAAAATGAAAAATCATGTTAAGAGATGAAAAACTAAATGATAAATTTTGTTTGATATACTTGGCTGAATGTCATATTTTGATTTTTTCATTAACTTTTTCAAGATTTTGAATTTTCTTTCATATTCAAGATGGGTACTGGTTTGGGTTTTTTTTGTTTTGTTTCTAATCAAAACCTATCTGAACAAGAAAATTATTGCCTGTGGAGCTGTAGAGCTAAGGCGTGACACAAAGTATTCCAGAGTACTGTCTATTGTGCTGGTGTCCCACCTTAGCCTGACTTCTGCTCAGTCTGCCTGGAGGTTTGAATGAATTCAGAACAGTTCTTACAGGTCCTTCTTAGGAAATCTGTGTCTCAAAGCACCACATGCAAAAATATATTTGCATCCACAAATAACTAATATCTACCATTTTGCTGTTTACCAAAATCTTGATGAACCTATACATAGTTTTATCTCATCAGGGTAATTACACCGAAAATTCTGTGTATAATTATTTTTTCTTGATAGAATGATTGTTTTCAATCAGTCAATGTGAACTTATTCAAAGAATGGATTTCTGTAAAACTTCATATACAGGTAACTTTGCTGTGACTCATGAACTGGAATGCTGAATCAGGCTTTCCAGAACTTAATTGCCATACTTATAATTGTAGAGCTGGTAATATAGTTATGGACTGCATTCTCACCCGTGAGTCCTTTGTGGTTGTAATAACTGTGTGGACAGATGATCTTTCTCTTTAAACAGGATTTTTCAGAGCAGTTTCAAAGCCTATGAAGACAAGACTGAAATAGAGTAAAACTTACAACCAAAAGCTAAATCGGTATTTGGAAGCTGTAGTTTGTGTTTATATATATATTTATTTCTGACCTTTTCAAGGTAAACTGAAACAATTTTCATTAAATGAGAAGCATGAAAACTGTTCTGTACTTTGCTATTAATACCACAAAAAGAATATTTAGAAACATGAGCACAATTCAGTTCTAATACTTGGATTCACGATGTATTTACAAGGTATAAGGTTTATTTTTTTTATTTTGACACTTTTGACTCTTTCTTTCCATTATACATAAATACATATATATAATATACATATTTACTGCTTTGATGAATTTTTGCTTAAATCTGAAACTCAGAGAGAGAAATTACCAGTCCATATATAATAAGGAAATATTTCTGTTAAAATTTAAGTTCACTTAATTTTTATGTTCCCTTTTTTGATAATGTCTGTATAGTGTTGAACTTGAAGAAGATGAGCTATAGTAAATCACTACATTAAAAAATGTCTTTTTATGCCATGCAGATTCATGTTTCATGAGCCCTCACATTTTCAAACTAGCCAAAATTTAACAAAAAGTGTAATTCCTCCAGTATTTGTGTTTTCAAGCCATACATTTGAAAAAAAAAAAAAAGTATTTTTCTGTTTTCTATCAACTCTTTGCTCAAGGTAGTATTTTTTAAGGAATTAACAGGCATGCAAAATATTTTTCAGTCAGCTTCAGAATTTAGCCTATAGTCAAGACTGCAGCTTCCTTTTGGAAATGGATAGGAATAGTTTTTCAAGTAACCAAAATTCTTCAAGTGATGTAAGCACACATTTGTCTTCAGGGATAAAGCGCTTCAGCATAATACCATCCAAGAACTAAGATTCCAAATTGTCATTGAACCAAAGTTCCCCAGGTTAGCCTGTAGTATACTATCATTTTAGTCATGACATAAAAAACATACTAAAAAATAGGAGAATTAGGCAATAGTAGTATAAATTTAAATATTTTTCATTGAACTTTGATAGCGTAACAAGAGAAGTGTTTATTCTGTATTTTTTCTAATGTTGCATAATTCATGTAAAACAGAACAGCAAGTTTCTTTGACGCAGTAGGTGTAAGCGGCTTCTGCTGAAGTATTATTTGGTACTTTTGGTTGGTAGGAACTGAATAGTCCAAAGTGCCATTTCTCCTGGATCAGAGCAGAGAAGGCCTACCCATATCCTGAGCACTGTGTCTATTCCTGATAGGAATACTTATTTACCAGCTTGAGGACTTGAGCCTACATGGGAGGTTTTTCTAGTGTTCCACAAATGTTATGTTCACTCAGTGCAAAGCTGGGTGAGAAAGGCAAGAAAGCAAGATGCTGTAGGTTTTCTAAATATCACAAAGCAAAACAAGTAGGTGAAAAGTCCAAATAGACAAGCTTACCATTCATAATATAACTATGTTGCAAGGACAGCTACATATAGTGGCAAGGTTGCATCATTTTTCTGTCACTACAAATTTATTTAGCACTCTTCCTGAGGGAACAATGTCTTAAATTTTTGTGGAGATCTAGTTGACAAACTTTTAACATATACTTTATTATAACATAGATGTTTATAGCATATCCATCAGCTGACAGCAAAACAGAGCTCAATAAATAACTTCTTTCACTGTGTGACAGGAGAGGACAGGGAATAAGGGATCAGCAATGAAGGTTTTTCAGCTTCTTCGTGCCATGTATCATCAGCTCACCAATCAGATGTTCTCCATCTCCTGGGTGAACTGTGGAGGGCATTTCCCTTTCAGACACTTGTGTCACTTAGAGTAGTACAGAATTCAAAGTTACCCACATCTCAGACACCTCCTAGAAGACTTAAACCCTGCCTCTGCATCACCCACAGTCCTCCACTGATTTATACTATTCTTTGATACAGACCTAATGCTTCAGTGTGAGAAGAAATGAGGCTTCAAAATCACTGTTTTCTTCAGTCCCTCCATCTCACAGAATCCTAATGGAAGCAGGCTGAAACAATCTTAATCGCAGTAGCTTGAAAACTTTAAAAATAGATTATTATGGTGAAGCAAAAATGCTGGGAAGTTGATAACCCACACACTAAATCTCAGCCCAACGTGAATCAAAATGACAGTTATGAAGCCTTGGAAAATGGCAATTGTAATGAAAATGTCTACTGGCCCTTGACTAATGGTGTCAGAAACCCAACAGTGCTTAATTATTAAAATCAACACATGTCCTGCATTGACAGTCCAGTGTTGTGAACTCCACAGTTCTGGTGAAGAGGAGGAAACCATAAATAATAGTAGCAAACCTTCCTTCTTTATTCATTCTTATCTGCTCTCTCATTTTGCTGATTCCCTTCCATAGCAGAATTAGAGATCAGCATGACTGTGTTTTCCGGTTTGTTCAGAACCAGTGTTTCCCCTAACAACCAAAACATAAACTGCAACAACTAAAACTGGTAAGTGTGTATTTGTGTAATCTCTCCCTTAGAAAGGGAGGGCATGTTGTGGCACAGTTTGTTAAACTCTGTAATAACAATGTAATTATAGGATCATTGCAACATTCAGGTTGGTAGGGACAGCAGAAGGTCACTAGTCCAAGGACACAAATTGCACTGTTTTAGTCTGATGTTTAAGCTCTTCAGGAAAAGCTGTCTTTATTTCCAGTACTTCTAGGAAAGTGATCACTAGCATCTCCTGTGACAAACCTGGCAGATGACACTTAGCTTCAGAAGCTGCAGTATGTGGTGCTCCAGACTTCAGGCCCATTCTTCTGCCAGAAGGATATTTTTCCTTTTTCATATGTTTGTATGTGTGTAAGAACCTGTACATGCATGATGCGAGAACTCCAAGAGTGCTGGAAAATATTAAGATGGATGTTAGGAGTGATCTAAAACAGAACAAAAGGCTTTTCTGATAAAATTGGTCACCTAGTAGTAAAAGACTGGAAAGAGTTGACCCTATCAACATGAAGCTGTGCTCAGCCTAGTTAGCTTTCTCCTTGCCAAGGAACCTTTAAGCATTTACTGAGACTGATGTGGAAGTGCTGGATTCAGAGAGCAACAGAGCTCTGTGTGTGTTTTAGGGTCAGAGCCTATCCAGGAAGCACAAAAGCAGTTGCACTTTAGCACTAGTTGTGGGGACACTCTGCTGCCTTGAACAAAGGAAGAGGCCAGCTAGGTCAGTGTCCCCTAAAGCAGGAAGCACCCTGCAGAGCAAGTGCGTGTGTGAGGAGACCACCCTAACGCCAGTTCTGCCCTACAGGTAGTCCCACTTCTGATCACTTCTCTTTAAGTTTCCAATCCTCAAAAACTGTGCCATAAGTTTGATTGAAATATTTCAATTGTCCTAGTGAGGCTGACGGAAAATCAAACTAAAGAAAAGCTCCTGCAGGCTTGAGGTATATGTGGCAAAAGAAATGCCAGATCTGTTCACCCCTCATTCTCTTATGATATGGCTTCCTCGTGACAATAAATTGAGGATGAAACCTGAGCAGTCACTAATCCTCCTGTAGTCTGTTTTGCTTTGATGGAAACCTGGCAGGGGTTCACCCAGATCTTCCAATAGCACCCTGGGATTGGTGATTGGAGAATCTCATAACAAAGATTCTCAGTTCTGCAGAGAAGAGTTATCTTGCAGTACAGACACAACTCCCAAAACTTAGGCTCTGTAAAATGCCTTTCTACAGTTAAAAACATCTTTTTTATAAAGGGTGATTTTAAAGCCTAAGTCATCTAGAAGCTTCTAAGAGTGTCACCATAGATTTAGGAAAATACTGCTAACACTCTTCTGTGTGTTCCTGCTTCTCCTGTAAAGTAGAACATTCAAATTCCCTTGTAATATTTTTCAATATTGTTTGAATATTAACCTGAATAAGTAAAATGTGAAACGTAGTAACAATCAATTTTCTGATATGAGGAAAATGTATTCACTTATTAGGCCATGAGAACATGTGTGAACTTCTTTGTTGGTAAAGAAAATCAGAAATATTTTATGCTATATCAAGTATGAATGAACATATTGTGAGAAATACTGTAACTACACCTCACAGATGCTTTTTTATGCTACCTGTACTCTCTTACAGCATGGTAACAAACTGAGGTCTCATTTAGGGTCTTTACCCTTCAGAGCACAGCATGGCTTTTCAGCAGTGAGCTTTTGGTGAGGTGAACAGTCTAATGTTGACTTCTGATTTAATAAAGATTAGACTTCTAATTTTAAACTTTTGCTCAATCTAATACCATAATCTGCATTTCCTATAGATGGAAATAAACAAGTATTGCAATAAATATAGTTATCAAAGTCTATTAATTCAAGTTTGAGAGTTTCTTCTTATTGAAAGTTATGTAATAGTTGTGTATTTAAAGCAATACACAAAAATTTAAGGAATCCACTTTATCTTGCTTTAGCATTCATTTTAATACATTATTGATAATCTGTCTGTAACAGCAACATAGTAGAGAGCAAGGTTTTCCCCTTTGATTTTGTTTTAGGACAAGTATTAAAAGACTTAGAGCAGAAGGTGCAAAATTTACTGGGTTTGTAACTCCTCTGACTTTTACCCTACTGCTGAATTTGGTCCATTTGGAAAGCTTTGTGATTTGTTACCGTAGAGCCGAGTCTCCTTTTTTAAACATTCTCCTACAGCTGACATGCATGCTAAGTAATACAGCTGCAGCCATCTGTAAAAGCGTGGAATTAATTTTCCTTTTTATTGCTGCAGCTTATTTCATTCCACCTTTCCCTTTATATTTATAATACCAAAAAAAAATTTCTCATTCCTTGAGAAAGCATTGTAGTTAGTTTCATTTTTTTTATATTACTTGTCAGTAAAGTAATCAATGCAACTGTTATCATCGGTACACACACTAACTACAGTACGAACATTGTCAGAAAAAAAATTACTGAAATGGTAAATAAAATCAAGACAAAAAACAAATCTTTTCTGTTTTGCTGATGAAAACCTGAGCCTAGAAAAGAAAAATGAAAAAGGCAGAAGTTTACAGATGAGAATGTGGAATAAAGAGATGAATAAGAAAAACAAGCTAAAGAAAATGAATGTTACTATATAGCATAAGCAGAGGTCTTCAAGAAAAAAAACCCAAACATCTTTTCTGTTGTCCTCCTATGGCTTAAAATGCATGTGGGACTACTGGGTAAAACTAATCTCAAGGGAAAAAGCTACAGATGGGAAACAGTTATGTTAAAGAAAGCTGTGAAAAAAATAAGAAAATGTAAGGTTTTCTGTTTTGTTTTTTACATCCTGATTTAGGACTAAAATGTCCATGATGAAAATAGCACTTCCCCTGGGCTTCAAAATAAGAACCTGCCCAGAACAGGGAAGGGGCTTAGGTTTACAGTTAAAAGCTTTCTTCTGAATCAAGCATTTCATCTTCACTGTACTAGTATCAGTGTGGTGACTGAGTGGAGGGACCGGCAGTGGATGAAGTTGTTTTGGAGGTCACATTCACCACACAACTAAATTCCATGGAGAAGTCTTCCTTATATATACATACACATATGTATCAGTGCACATATCTGTGTATTGTCCAATCTCCATTCCATGGAGAGATGCCAGTCGCCTGATTGATGCTGTACTGTCCTGTTCCAACACTTACACCTTCTACTTGGTGGAAGCCAAAAAGACGTTGAGGCTGCGCTTGATGATGACTGCTACTTAAGTTAGCTGTTCATATTCCTTTAGTCTTCAGAGCATCCTTTATTGTACTTTGCTATATTAACCTTATGAGGTACATGGTATGGCTGTGTATATTTTTGGCTCTCTGTTTAGTATGCTGACATCACTGAATCCCACTATTTAGGTGAATAATTTTTTGCTTGTCATTGTAAAGGGAAACTTGGGCTAGAATCACCCCCAGAACTAACAGAACGGTATCTAAAATGTGAGTGTTGCTGTGATGTTTATGCACCAGTCCTAAATGAACTCACACATGAAGGCTTTAACAAAACAGAAAATTGAGTCAGCTCTTTTCATCTTGTGTCTCTACCTCATCTCCATTTCTACAGACATTTTCTTGCAGCCTCACAAAGGCTGCTTGATAGTATGCAGTGCAGACACTGCCCTCTCCATTGCTGCACATGCGATGTAAGTGAGCATTACCCTTTCTGTGCCCAAACCTAAAAAAGATAATTTCTGTAACTCAACATATTTCCTTACAAGATTTAAACTTCATAGTAATATAGTATTAAATATTTAAACTTAGGTCTGCTGGAAAAAAAGAAATGTTTCCTTGGGGTAGAGTTTCAAAATTATGTCTAAACTGTTCTTCCATTCTGTATTATGTGGGGAAGCATTATTCTCATTTCATTCTCTACCTAATGTTTTTCACATAACCAAGAGTGAGTGAATTACTGGTGACTACATTTTCCGGAGCAAATACATATGCTGCTTGATGCAGCATTGTAAATAATGAATATATTGAACATGTTTACACCTTGCCCTTCAAAGAAGGACAAAAATAATCTCTAGATTTTAACACTGAAATATCTCAGAGTTCTTCAAATGAAATAGAAAGCTATTCTTTTTATTTAATATAACCACCTTCCAAGTGAAATGTATCCAAGTGCTAATAAATTTGAAATTAAATATTTCTTCATTGAAATTCTCATTGCTATATATATCAGTGCATGTGCTGCACCTGAAGTAGTGTGGTAGTGTGTTTGAGGAGGCAGAGGGAAATGCCACAAATGAGATCAATAAACTGGACCAGGAGAAAGGCAAACCAGCCTCCTGAACAGACCTATATCATTCAGTGCTCCCACTGATGTCCTCATATTATGAAATCCCATTCTTAGAGAATAGTTTGGGCTGAAAGGGACCTTCAAAGGTCATCTAGTCCAATCCTCTTGCAATAAACAATATCTTCAGCTTGCTCCGAACTATATCCAGCCTGGGCTTGAATATCTCCAGGGATGGCATATCTACCACTTCTGCTGTCCAGTTCCATGTACTGCCAGCAGATAGTGATTAGCACAATTGAAGTTCTGGGGTTTGTACCTCAAGACAAAGGAGATCAGAGACTGATTGCCAAATATTTCTCTCCAAAGAACTGATATCAGCCTATGCCTCAACTCCACAGTAGGCTTTTTTGTGCTGGTGGATGATCTTAGCAGTACCTTCCATTGTTTTAACTATCACAGAACTAAAAGATATTTAATTCCCTCATTATCTAGCTGAAGCAAAAACTGGCACTTGTATCTCTCAGTTCAAGCTGGTAATTACCCCAATCTCTCTAATTTCTGCTTGTCCCATTGGGGTAAGCAACCCTATCATCTCCCCTTTTGTGAACCTGCCCTTCTGCTCTTCTCATGCCCATCACATTTTTTTTCTCAAATTGTCTGACTGTTAAACATAATCAAGTAAAACTCAGAGCTGTTGTCTGCAGCAAGTATTTAGCCTAGGGTTGCAACGTCTGTTCCAGATCTGGAGCAGGGCTTGTAAGCCTGCAAGCTCATTTGTTTCCTACCAGCTGTATCAGTTGGTCTAATAAAGATTATTAGTTCCCTACAAATATAGCTTCATTTATACACTTAGACAGTCTTGGCAACAGCACAGCCACTCTTCAATACATATATGTGCATGAATATGTGGAAAATTTGATGATTCACACAAACACATGTATACATATCTGAAACATTTTCAACAATAAATCAAGCTAGGAAAAAATCATTAGAGTTCATAGAATCATAGAATCATAAAATAGTTAGGGTTGGAAAGGACCTTAAGATCATCTAGTTCCAACCCCCCTGCCATGGG
>WTXV02063010.1:9558-21164 GCA_009823435.2 Nymphicus hollandicus
AAAGGTTGTTGGCAAAAGACAGACAAGAAAGAGAGGTTTTGCTGCTTCTGACTCAGTTTTAAATTTCAGGTTGAATTAAAAAGCCTGCTGAGTCTTCCCCTGAGCAGTTCAGCCTCACATCTGGGTGTCACAGCCACCAGATCTCAATCCGGAACTGCACCAGCATATTAGGGATTACATGCGTGTGATTAGCAGGTTGTCAGTGAAGCTTCTCCAGGGAGAAGCAGGGGGACTATCAGCTCCCCTGCAAGAGGGGACATAGCTACTACCTGGACATGCCTGTAGGGGAAAGAGGTAGCCCCTCAGGGGATGGATTTGGACCATTTTGAGGAAAATGAATGGAAATGGAAAACAAAAATTAGTTTCAGCCCTTTCCAACAGGGTATTGCATGGACTAAGGTGGTCTGGTTCCTATGTGGCTCTGAATAACATCTGTGAGTGCAGCATTCACATGCCTCTGCCCATCCAAAGGAGGTTCTCCACTGTCCCATCATGACACCAAGATGCCACTTAGGGAGTGGAGACATCATCTTGTCATGAAACTGGTTCAAAACTCACCATGGGAGAACGAGGAGGAAGCAGAGTGGACAGAAAATCCATGCAACTGCATAATATTAATTTCCTTTAAAACAAACCTATTAGGCCAAAAAGGGAATGCCCCTCCAGATCATGAAGGAGGTAAATCTTTACAAATGGAAGAGGAAGCTGATAAGGAGCCACTGTGAAATACCCCAAGTAAACAGGCTGAAAATTATACACGGCCTTCTACGTAGAACTTAGGAAATGTGTAAGACAAAGCTTCAGACCTTTCCCTTCACCAACACTACTAATAAATCAGGACAAGGACAAACCCAGCCCTGGCTCTCTTCCCACTCTTGGATAAGGTTCTGCTGAGCTATAAAACCTGACTGATGTCTTAACGCTGCATCCACCTCTTTGCACTGTTCAGGCTGGATTTTAAAGTTCTTGAGAGGGTCAAGAGGAGTCAAAAAGTGAAGTTTTCCATGGGAATATTACCAACCATCACCTAAACAAGGAGTCTTCCATTTCTAGCATCTCCAGGGTTTGCTTCCAGTTCTCCTACTATGACTGTTATCTTGCACAGCCCAGAGGAATCCACAGTACATGATAAGCTGCAGCCAAGAGCAAAAACAGAGCTAAGAAGGCTCTTTCCACAAGACAACGTTATACTTCCCAGAACAAGACCCCCCCCTTGCAGTTTGCAAAGCTGATCCCTCACTACTGATCCTTGCATAAACCATGTAGGCTGGCCCAAAACACAGCTCCCAGCACATCCAGATGAGTTTAGAAGCACAAAGATGCATCCTGCACGTAGCAGCCAAGAACAGCCTGTGAGAGTGAGCCTGCTGCCTAAAGAAACCGGTAAGCAGTTACAAAACCAAGCATCCATCAGGAGAGATGCACACTGCAGCCAGAACACTTCAAACCCTTTATTGCTGCCCAGTCCCTAGAGACACCGGGGCTTCCCCACAGTGCTCTAGATAGCCATGGCCCATCCTTCCAGTTCTTCAGCAAGGACACCAGGAAGCTGATGACCAG
This sequence comes from Nymphicus hollandicus, assembly GCA_009823435.2. Classification (NCBI taxonomy): domain Eukaryota; kingdom Metazoa; phylum Chordata; class Aves; order Psittaciformes; family Cacatuidae; genus Nymphicus; species Nymphicus hollandicus. The sequence continues at coordinate 11,119 of WTXV02063010.1, forward strand.
GTGAGTTTTGGAGATGAGTTTGTCTTCAGCCATCTTCGTGTGACCGACAGCCACAGCACTGGGGGCAATGACACTGAGGTCACTGGTAGAAGCTTTGCAGGGAATCTATAAAGACTGCAGGCTGCTACCTAATAAAGCCAGAAGAGCAGGCTTAGACCTTGGTGATCAAGGCACAACTTCTATTTATGTCATAGTTTGGGCAGCCCTACAATAGCTTCAGTGTACTCAGCTATTAACTTACTGGTATGCAAATACATCAACAATTTGGCTCCCTGGAGGTTTCTTTCCTCCAGCTAATGTAGACTTTGAAGCCTCATCAGTCCCGTGTCACCTAAAATAGCTTAAGAGATTCTTACTCTAGTCAGAAATGTGTGCTCTCAGCATTAAGAGCAGCACTTAATGCTTCAGAGTCTCATTCCTCTGGCTGGATCAAAACATTAATGAGCAAACTTGGAGCAGTAACATGTCACACCTACGTTTTAATCCCTCTTCTCCCTTTGTAGATGGAAATGTTTATGAATTTTTAAACAGTTCCTTCCTGAAGCATGCCATGCTTCAAAACCTCCATTAAAACTCCAACACTACCTCCCTTGGAGTCCATCCACTCTCTCCCATCCTTATCTTTCCAGTCCTCCAATCAAAACATGCCCAGGTGAGGCTTCCAGTGGGTGCTTTCAAGGACACAGGATAGAAACCTGGAAACAGTCACACTATAAAACATTTTTTATTAGCGCATCACTGAACACCTTGCAATGGGCAGTGTCATCATTACCACATTGGAAACCAAGAAAGTGACACACACAGGTCCCTGTAAACCAGAGAAAGGGCAGATTTAAAACAGAAAACTCAAGTTTACCAGCTCTTCATCTAAATCCCCCTCTCCTGCATCCTGAGATTTGTAAATCCCAGCAGACCAGATATAGCCTCGCAGATCACTGCTGCGCCATCCAGGAATCGGCTTAGCCAACGTGAACAAAACATACCCCTTGTGCCTTGGCTCCTTCAAATCACAAGGGTAAATTAAACCTGGTCCAGAATTACAATATTCAAACAGTCTCAGATCAATTTCTCTCTTAATTCAGCCACGTGTTAAGGGCATTAAGAACTAAGGACCTGCAAACTCCACCATGCTAAATTGCTTGCTAGGTGTTCTGAGCTGCCACAACGTTGGAAAAACACTTCCAATAGAAGTGTTTGGATAAGATGACTTCACTTTGGCTACCGGGATGCCACTGTGGGCAAGGAGAGGGGGAGCTCTGCCAGCTTTATAGACTCGTAGAATCATTTAGGATGGAACAAGACCTTTAAGATCATCAAGCCCAACCATAGTGCAGACTTGGAGCCAGGAAAGAGCAACCTGCTGCTCTGAGGGCTGACGCTGGGGAGAAACGAAACAAGGGTGCAGGCAGACACAGGAAGTCCTGTGGCCATCGTGCTCCATTTTGAACCAAGAAGCAGATCTAAGTTGATTAAAACAAGAAGTGACACCTGCAACCCAGACTGATGAGACACATGGATGCTCAATCAAGCCCTTCAGATTTACAAGAGATTTATCAGAGATGCTGGCGCAGGGTTGGACACACATCACACCCCACAGCAGAATCAGCAAACGGGACCTAAAGCAGAGAAAAGCTCCTGCTGGCTCTGCACTTTCTCGCTGCCAGGTCAGGTAATGTGGGGACCCGTGCAATGGAAAACCCATTTTTATTAGAGAACACACAGGGAAAACCAGGCGACATTTCCTCTCTGAAGGGCAGCGTGCCTCAGGTGCAGAATCACTGCAGGCCACCTTCACGTGCCCTTCAAGTACTCGTGTGCCAACACTACTTTATCAATAATGCAGTCCCCTCCTCCACCGATTAAAAAAGCCACCTTTTTGGCACAAGCCGTCTACAAGAGTCACCTTGATGCAATTTTCCCCCTCCAGGCGATGTTCACCCCGGCCACCTCTCACCCCCGTGGGCTCTGTGCCGACATGGGGCAAGCCAGGGATCTGAGCTGCTCGCACAGGCGGTGGCTGGGTAGGGAAAGTCTCAGGGCCGCGGTTCTCAACAGGCCAACCCCTACACAGCTCCTCCTCTGCCGCCATCTTGGGGGAGGCATGGAGGGAGCCGCCATCTTGAGTGTGGCAGGACAGGAAGGCCGGAGTCGCCACCTTGAGGGTGGTGGAGCGGGAAGGCTGGAGGCGCCATCTTGAGTGTGGCATGGCATCCATGGGAGGCCATTCAGACACAGAGCAAACAGAGAGACAACTGGAAATATATTCATTGTTTAACCAAGAAACCTTCATCTTCAAGCCTAAAGGCATGTGTGGGGCTGGGATTGTGCTGCCCAGTGATGGCCCACCTCAAACTAGGCTGGCCAAGCGCAAGGCACCGCTGCAAAGCCCCAGGAAAAGGCAGGGGTGCTCCAGTCACAGCCCACACACGCTGGGTCTCCATCCCGCTGGTGGTGAGCCAGGGAGGCACTGGGCTGCAGCCACCACCATCTAACAGCATGCTCTGCCCAAGGAAGCCATCACTTTGTGGTTCTCTTTGGTGCTCACCTCGAGGGAGGAGAAGAAAGAGAAGGATGTGAAGGACAGGGAACGGCACTGGCACCAGGCTTAGCACGGCTTTAGTGGGTGCTTTGTTTTCCATCACCTGGGCAGCCCTGGAGCACAGCATCCCCTCACCTGGCCCCCTCCAGCACCGCCTGCAGTGACCTCCTCAGAGCCGCATTGCTGCAGTCCAGCGCGGTGGCCAGACTGCTCCGGTGGGACGGGGTGACCTGGGTGGAGAGGAGCGAGGAGCTGAGAGCTGCACCGCCAGAGACCCCTGCGGCAGGTCCCAGGGCCCGAGCCCGGTCTCACTCACCTGGCTGTGGTACGTGGTGAGCACGGCCATCACCAGCCTGGCATAACTCAGCGACGTGCTAAAGGCTGGGGCCTGCCGGCACAGTGTCAGCACCAGGAGATCAAAGAGCTCAGGGGGCAGCACCTCCTGCAAGAGCCACAAGCAGGGAGCTGACCTGGTCCTTTCTCCGGTGCTGCTGGAGCCAGCAAGGAAACATGGGGGGACAAGGGGGCCTTCACCTGCCGCCCCAGCACGGCCTGAACTATCGGCAGGAGCTTCTCGGACAAAGGCACCTCCAAGACTTGGCTGCAAAGGATGGGGAAGAGAAGATGTGATGCTCGCATGGAGCTCCTGTGTGGTTGGAGCCAGCCAGACCCATCGAGTGGAGCTGCTGCTCCTGTCATCTCTTACCTTAGCACCAGCCGCACAGAGTCTGGCTCCAGGCACTCCTCCACGAGCTCGCACACCAGCTTGGTCTGCTCAGCACCTGCAAGGGTAAAGCAGAGGGGAAGAGAGCCCGAAGAGGCTGCCAAATCCATGGGGCTGTGACCAGCCCTCCCTGGCACCCCTTCACACAGTGGTACACCCAGAAAGCATGAAGTGCTCCCTTCTACTGCTCAGGATAATCCTGTGCCCATCTGCAGCAAGGGTTTAATTAGCACCAATCCCTAGGAGAAGGGGATGCTACTGTGGCAATGATTCCTGCAGGACCCTCTTCTCATGCCAGCAGGGCCTGCCTGGGACAGTTTTGGCCCCAGCATTAGGAGCTGGCAGGAACCCTCTAGTCCATGGAGAGGGATGGCAGCTTCCCTTTGGGAGATCTGATGCTGGGAGCCAGCCTGGTATCTGTAAACCCATCTCCCATCCTAACTCCCAAGTGTTCGCCTGCCCAGATAAACCCAGCACTATTCCTCCATGCTTCCTATTGGTGATAAATGTCTCCCAGGAGAAGAGGAGCTGGGGTTTCCCTTCCTGACGGATGCATTCCATGGCCCCTCTCCAGCTGCTGCCAGAGGAAGCCCCCTGCAAACCCATCACACCTTCCCCAGGCTCCTGCAGGACCGCAGCCACCAGGACACGACAGAAGGGCTGGGAATACTTGGAGCAAAATGAAGTGAGGGCAGCCATGAGGTGTCGGGAGGGCGGCTGGGTGAGGGACGAGACCTAGGGACAAGGAAAGGCAGATGGGGACAGTGGTGAAGGAAGCGGGGGGTGGGAAGTCTCTGCTGCCCTCACACGTACTCGCCTGAGGAAGAGCTGCTGTGCCAGGGTGGCCGCGCTGGTGTAGCTGAGCTCAGGGCTGAGAACCAACAACCAGCTGCAGAAACGCACCAGGAGGTGTTCCGGGCATGTGGAGAGCTGCAGGAAGGAGCACAGCCCCTCGAGCTGGGATGGCAGAGGGGACATTAGGAACCCTAGGGAGACAGCAGCAGGCCCTCAGCAGCACCAGCAGTTGCAGTGGGGATGCTGAGACTCACCTGGGCAGGAGAGCAGTTGTTCAGGATGTGCAGCTCAGGCGGGATGCTGAGATCTGGGTGCTGAAGGGAAACACAGACCTTGAGTAATCATAAACCAATCACAAAATACAGCTCCAGGGCTTTTCTCTTCACTGCCACCCCTTGCACTGACCCACAGGCTGCCCATCACACAGCAAACCCCTGTGAGGTGGAGGCCAAGAGGAGGTGGCAGCAGCCTCCAGCCATCGCTGTAAACCCACCTCCTCTCCCATCCCTTCCAGAGCCCGTACCTTGAGCCCGTTGAGACCATCAGCTCCAGGAGAGAGACAGAAGCAACACTTACATTGGACTCCTTCTGCAGCAGCATCTTCAGCCTTGGTCCGTGCAGCTGAAGAAAATGAGATGAAGGAATAGGAATCAGAGTGTAAAGGCTCAGTGGCTGGAAGGGGGGAGCCAACCCTGCCCGGTACCTGGAAAAAGGACTGGACCTCCACTGCCAACTCTGCCTGGGAGATCTTCCTGGGAGCTTCCTGCTGGGAGCTTTTTGGAGCAGCCCCATCTGGGCTTTGGGCAGATCCATCTCCTGAAGACTCCTCTGGCATCTCCTCCTCCATCCCTGCCACATCCCCAACCTCCTGCATTCCCGAGGGGTCAAGCACCACCTCCTCCAGCAGCATCCTCTTCCCTTCTCTCTCCTCATCCAACTCCAGGCTCTCCTCTGACACTTCCTTGTGCTTCCCACCATGAAGCACAGAGTCAGCGCCATCCCCAGTGCCACTGGGCTGTTTGCTGAAGCACCAGTTCAGTTTCCTTCGCCCCTCTGGATTGTTCTGAGCAATTCTCTGGCTCAGGCACCTAAGCTGCTGCTGGCATGTGGAAGACAAGGGACCAGGAGGTGGGTAACACTCCTCTCCCCTTGCTTCCTGCCGGAGCAGATCCCCCAGCGCCCGCACCCAGGGATCCACATGGGAATCCTGCTCCAAAGCCTGGAGCAGCCGATCAAGGCAGCCCCCCGGCACCAGGGCTTGCACCACGAGCAGCAGTGAGAAGAGGTTTCTTTGGCACACAACAGGGAGCAGCAGCAGCCGCGGCTTCCTGGATAAGGGGAAAAAAGGGAAAGATGATGTATCAGAGCAAATCTCTAAATCCTTGTTTCCCATGGAGCAGGGTCTAATGGGCCCAGTGTGGAAGCAAGAGGAGGCAGAAAACACTGAACATCTCAAGTTGGAAGGGACCCATAAAGATCATAGAATCCAACCCCCTGCTCCTCACAGGACTACCTAAAGCTAAACCATACCACTAACAGCATCATCCAAATGCTCCTTGAACTCCGAACCCAGGCTGAACCATGCCTTACACCTTCACCAGCTTTAGCAGGCAAAGACCAGCAGGTCCCTGCCACAACCCTGACATCACTACAGACCATGGGAAAGAGAATGCACGGTGCTGAACCTGACACCCCAACCTCCTCCGAAACACCCAGTTTTGGGAACGCATCCAACTCACACAGCCAGGGTCCCCTCCGGCCCATCCAGCACGGGCTCCTCAGCACATAGGGCTGTGGTGAAGGTCTGCCAGGGAAACACGGGCCCTGGTCCCTCTCCGGGCTGGACCCGCTGCAGCATCCGAAGGGCAGCCAGTGTCCCACAGGAGCCGGAGGCCAGTGCGTGGAGCAGGCGGCGGCTCGGCTTGTCCAAGCTCTGCAGCCAGGGCAGCCCGCGGGCCTCCATTGCCTGCAAGGGAATCGGGGAGGCCTCACATGGGGCGCACCGGGGATGGTGCAGGGAGGACGGGCCCATCCAGGACATGCTCTGGAGCAAACCTCCCTCCCCAGCTCCAGTTTGGGGGCTGCCCTTACCTGCACGGGGGCCGTGGTTATCCTCACCACCCGAAGATGCAGGAGCATCACCGAGGAACCCCGCCAAGCTCTCTAAACCCGCTTCACTCGCAGCTCCCCACCACCCGCTCAACGGGACAAGAGGGGAACCGCTGGATGCTGCTGGCGGTGCCCCCCGCCCGGAACAGCCCTGACCCTCCCGCACACTCCGACGCTGGGGCTGGGTTATGCCGGCGCCCGCCGCGCGGCAACCGGCGCTGAGAGACACTCACCGGGGAGGTGACAGGAGGGTGCCCGGGGTACCCCCCCCCGGGGACTTCCCGGTGCCGGTGTCCCGGAACCCGCTCGCGCCACTTCCGGGCCCGCCCCGCTGGAAAAGCGCGCCACATATGCAAATCAACCGCCCATGCACGTTAGAGTCATTATGCAAATGAACCCTTAAAGGCAAACCGAGAGCACAGCCCCAGCGCTGGTCGTTCACAAGGCGGTTTATTTCATCACGTCTACGTTGGCTAAAAGCAGTTTAAAACAGCGCCCGCAGCTCCCCCACGCCCCCGTGTGCACTAAACCCCCCCCCCCCAGCCCCGGCCCGGTCTCCACCACCAAGGTGAGGGCAGGAGAAGGGGGGGCCTGTGCCCCGCGGCACTGAGACTCCCACCTCCCCAGCTCCGTCACCTCCTGGCTTCCCGTGGGGTCTGGGACCTGCTGGGGGTCCCTCAACACGGGGGTGATTTCCCCATCCCACCCCATCCAGGGTGCACCACCCCAAACCAATGTTGGGAGGAGCCCAACACATCAAAAGCTGATGCTTCCCCCTCCCAGAGGACATTCCCTTGCCACCAACAGTGGGGCACCCCATGTGCGGCACCCCACGGCTTTAGTCAGAGTCGTTGAAGTCCACAAGGAGCATCTCGTGGCTGTATCTGGGGTATCGGAAGTCTGCCTCCATCACGGCCAGGCTGAGAGCCCACTCCAGCACGCAGAGCTCCTCATCCTCCTCGTCAGAGCTCTCCGAAGAAGGGTCCTGCAGCACAGGAGACAGGATGAACCCCAACCTGGAGCCATGGCCCGGCCCCCCCCAGGATGTGCCACCCCACTTACAACGGGCACCCTTGGGTGCTGCTGCCTACGTTGCGGTGGCTGGCGGGCGGGCATCTCGTGCAGGTAGATGCAGTCTGACTTGAATGGGCAGCACCCGCGGTTCTGGACAAAGAACTTGCACCTGATTTTCCTATGGGATTCAAAGCACACTTGTGGGCACAGGTCCTGGAGCAGCACAGAGTCTGCAGTGCCACACACTCACCCTGTCCGTGCCTTGAAGGTTTTGATGAGCTTCTCCTTCTCACCTGCCTCCGAGACCCAGTATTTGTGGGGGATGTAGTAACTGGAGGTGACGCGGCATTCTGGGCAGGCCCTGGGGACGGAGACGGGTTCAAGTCCCAAAAAGGGAGCAGGGAGCATGGGCTTAGCACCCACACTGGCTGGTCCCACCACCACGGCCTCATCCAGCATCCCCAACCCCATCGCAACACCCAAATGCCTGTTCCCAAAGGGAAGTTGCTCCTTCCCAAGACCCAGGAGAAGATTTCAGGGTGCAGAAGGGGGGATGGTGACCATCCCACCGCATCCCCATCCCCGCTCACTTGACAACGGTACTCTGGAAGTCGCGGCTGCGGCGCCACTTGCGGATGCAGCCCAGGCAATACGCATGGCTGCAGTTGGGGAGGATCCCAAAGAGCCGCTCCTCTGGAAGCGGCTTCTCATACACCCGGTCCATGCAGATGCCGCACACCACGACCTCGCTCCGGGCCCTCAGTGCCTCGCTGGACGCTGGCGCTGCTACAGCACCCGGCTCCTTGGGGACCTGCAAGTGGAGCCACATTGCCACTGCCCCACAGGGACTGACATGGGGTGACAGGGACTGCCCGGTGCAGGAGACCCCCCAGCCCACCTCTGCGAGGTCAGTCCATGTCACCGACTCCTTCCCAGGGTCAGAGGAGTTGGGATCCAGTCCCAGCGCTCGTGGCTGGGAGCCTGCAGGCAGGAGAGCTCTCAGAGGGGAAAAGCACATCCCACCCCACCATCCAAGAGGCAGGATGGCTGCTCCAGAGCACAGGCTCCACAGTTATGGTCCCAACCCCAATAAAAGCTGCTTCCCACATTTGGGCGCTGCCCACAGATGGAGGGAGGTGGGGAAAAAAAATGCATAGGGTGCACCACCATGACCAACCACCACAGTATCCTCAGCCCCACTTGTCCCCAGGCACCTACCTGGGGCCCTCTGAGCTCCTGCAGGGACAGCCTCTCCACCGATGGCCCCACGAGGGACATCGTCAGGTGCGGGGATGTTCCCCTTGGCTTTCTTTTCCCCCTCAACCTCCACGCTTGGGAACTTGAAGGCCACGTGTGTCACGCTGGGGACAGGGTGGGCCAAGCTGTGCCGGGCTCCCCCCCAGCCCCGACCCATGCCCATGGGCACGGGCTCCGAGCCCCAGCAGCTGCGGGGGACAGGGGGCACGGGGCCATAGCGGGTCCCCACCGGCACTGGCTCCTCTTGGATGTGCTGGTAGCTGCACAGACAGAGGGTCCCGTCAGCCCAGCAGGACACCTCCTGGCTCCCGGCCCATCCTGCTGGCATCAGCCCCCCTCCTCGCTGCCTCTTTACCTGCACAGCTCTCCATAGCTGCAGAACCCGCTCTGGAAGTACCTGCAGATCTGGGCTGACTTTCTGTCGTGCAAGAAGCGGCAGTTCTGGCCCCGGTGACAGAATCCACGGGCAAAATTCCTGCCAGCCAGAGAAGCAGCAGGGCCAGGGTCAGACCCCAAAATCCCCCCTGGGCACCCGCCTTGTCTGGATGGGGCCATGTTTTCAGAGCCCTCAAGCTGGTGTCTGGGGTCAGGAGCCCTCCCCAGGGGCAGATCCCAGCGGGAGCCAGGGCTCTCCCTGCCCCATCCAGCCTCGCCTCCTCCTGGCTAAACAAAGCCCAGGGCTGGGCTGTCCGGGGGGCCTGGAGCATGAGGCTGGGGATGTCCCTAGGGCTGGGGGAGCAGGGAGTCCCACTGGAGTATGGAGGACATGGAAAGGGGCAGGAATCCTCAGCCTGGGGATGTCAGGGAGAGGGGCCGCATTCGGGTGCTGCTGGGGACCCTCAGCTCCAGAGCAGGGACAGCCAAACAGGACAGGCTCCATCCCCTCCATCCCCTCACCCTCCGGAGGATACAGGGAAGAGGGGTTCAAGGGCATCACAAACCATTCCCTGTCCCCACAGTGAGCGGTTCGCAGCCCCATCTCCAGCCTTTCTCCCCCAGAAGCTGCTCCCAGGCTCCCCTTGCTCCTCAAAGTCCTACCTGCACAGGGGTCTCAGGCAGCCCCCGCGGGCCACCAGTGAGCCCGGCTCCATCTCCTCCTGGCAGCACAAAGGGCTGGGCGACCTCCTGGGACTACTTCTGGCCTTGGCCCGTGTCCTGCTTTTGGCTGGGACAGAGTTAATTTTCCTCCCAGGAGCTGCTGCAGCGTGTTTTGGATTTGGGGTGAGAATAATGTTGATAACACACGGATGTTGTAGTTGTAGCTGAGCTGTGTTTACAGTGAATCAAGGACTTCTTAGCTACTCAGACTGTGCCAGCAGCAAGGATGGGGGGGCACAAGAAGCTTGGAGGGGACACAGTGGGGACAGCAACCCCCACTTCCCAAAGGGATATTCCAAGGTCATATGATGTCATGCTCAGGATATAAACTGGGGGCTGCTGCTCAGGGGTGGGCATCAGTCAATGAGCAATCACATTGTGCATCACTTGTTTTGCATAATTATATTATTAAATTATATTTTATATATTTTATACAAGAGAAGGCTCCTTAAGGGGAGACCTTAGAGCAGCTCCAGTGCCTAAAGGGGCTCCAGGAAAGCTGGAGAGGGG
>WTXV02063014.1:0-55036 GCA_009823435.2 Nymphicus hollandicus
AAAGTCAAAACCACAGCACTGCACCAGCTACTGAGAAGGAGAAAAAATGACTGCTACTGCCGAACCCAGGACACCATGCAAGCCTCAGCATGCAGGCATGCAAATTTGGTATTAATTTCTATTATGCTGTCTTCTTTATATGCTGGTTTAGACAAAAATAGACATTCCTCATTGTAATTAACAAATAGATAATTAAGTCTCTGAGAAACAAGAATATTTTTCTCATTAATATCAGCTAAGGTGAGAAGTCTGACAATCTGTCTGAAAGAGACATAGTCACTCTTTCTGCAGACAGCATCTCTGGAGAAGCATCTTCTTCCCTTAGATATTCAGTTGTTAAAAAAACTCTCAGCCTCTGGTAAGGCTGTCCTAAACAAAAAGGGATTTTGGAGAATATGGGGCAAACCCCAGTTTTTTCGCACTGAGGCAGAGTATGACACAGACAGGGCAGGGCTGCTGGATGACATTGCTACCACTGACCTAACTTCCATTGATCTGAACAGAAGATCGGTTACACAGGTGCAGTCCCTTCAGACCTGGTGAATTTGTGCGGAAGCAAATGCTGCCTTGTGGAGAGGCAGCATGTCTCATCACAATGCCTGCACCCATCTCCATCGTGCCCAGGGAGAGGACAGTCAGCAGCTCAGGGGACTCTGCCCTGCTCTGCCGAGGGGCTATGAACACCAGTACATGCTACCTCACATACAGTATTGGTCGTAACATACACTTTGTTGAAAAGCCTACCACTGAAAACAAGAGAGGAAAACCCTTATAATGAAGTAGATCAAGCCTTCAGAAATAAAGGATGATGACCTGAAAGCCCAGTCATTTTTTTTCCCTCTAACTCAATTCCAGTGCTGATTTTTAAACCATCTGATAGCATACCATTTTGCTAATACCTGCAATAACTGCAACTTCATTAAAGTACACTAGATACAACAGTGAACAGATGTCAACTTATACAATGGTCAATTATTAAGCTACATTGGCCGGGAAAGTACACCCTAATTGAGAAGAAGCTTAAGTCAATCATGGTTTCAAACTGCCATACTTCATGTTCTTGTCTAGTTATCACAAGGAAATTGGTAACTCTAAGTATGTAGCATTATGTGTGTTCCTTCATACAGCATGTTCAGAGGATTGGATTATTTTCTAAAATTATCCCACACTCCCCAGATAAAAAATGCTTATAAAGAATAAATTTCCTATTTGCTGTTAGCATTTTCTCACCCTTTGATAACCTAGCCTGCAGGTATTGGAATAATGGTTTGTCACGTGTAATGCTAGCATCTGAGGTGCAGGGACAGATTGGCTGTTCTAATATTTTGTTCTTTATTTCTTTAGCTTTTTACACACTAAAAGCATATTCCCTTCCCCTGTCTTCCATTTCATGCTAACAAAACCCTGTTAATGTGCATGAGGAAAGACTGCTCTCTATTATATTTTATGCTACTTATCTGTCATCTGCCTCCATCTTCATTTTCTACTCTTTCCTAATAATTTATCTTTTTTATCCCATACCACCTTTTTGGTCCTCCTCTATTTTCTTTGGAAATCTAATACCTTTCCTCATTAATCCTATTTCCCTTTGACATTTTCCCTGGTTCCTCTGCCTTTGCTTGTTCTCCTTACTCAATTTCTCCCTCATCTAGCATATTTTCATCCCCCTTATTTGTTTTTACTTCTCATTCTCCACCTTTCTTTCTATCTTTCCTCATTTTCAATCTATTATCTTTTTTTCTCAATGTTTCTACCTTCCTTTTACCTGTACTCTTTGATCCATTCCCTTGCCCTGAGGAGAATGAACCTCAGCAGGGATACCATCCTGCATCAAGGCAAAACCTCAATTGCAACCCTCTCTGTTTTCTCTAGACCTTGATTTTTAGATCACGTAAGACAGGGAAGAACTTACTGCATGGCTCGGCAACTAAATCTCAGATTTCTCTCATGAAATTTTGAGATCTCTCACACCTGGGATTTGGGGTGCCCAGTTGCCATGGAAGTCTTGTTTTGGAAGACAAGAGAACCAAACACAACTAAAGTTGTATCCTGGAGTTTAGTTGAGCTAAGATGTTGACTTTGCCAGCTAATAAATCATCAACTCAGCTAAGTCATCATCAATTCAGCTAAGTCTCACATTTATGCTATTAAAAGACGTGTGACAGACACCCTTAGAATAGCTAATGAACAGCATTAATCTTCAGATAACATCTACTTTCTTCCAATGCAGTGTACAACCTGTGTCTCTTCACTTATAATTTCTTCCAAGAATTCATAGGTTTTACCATTTAACTACTTTAATCACAATATTAATAAAAATATCCCTCTAGTTACCATGTCTGCATTATCCAATGCATTCTCTTACCTCCCAGATTATAGAGATGTTAAGTAGCAATAAATTCGTCTCCCTTTATGCTTTCTGAAATGACAAGTAGGCTACTGATGCCTAACAAATCACCAGCATTAACAACTCCAAGTGTAGTTCTGTGGAGTGGATAACTAAAACTTAGTGAATTGTATGTTGGCTGTTCTCTGGTAGACAGAGCCCTGGAGTTGTCTGAGATACCTGACATTATTTCATGAGAGTCTGTCTCAGCTTTATTAAACGCTAGCATATCCCATTCTAATTTAATGTCAGATCTGGTTTTGACTGCCCTTCAGATTTCATAAAAGACAAGTCTACTCACCATTCACAATGCTGTAATGAATACTGTTAGGTTTTCCTCTGTCTCCATCAAGAGCAATAACAGTAAGGACTTCAGAGCCCTGGGAAGTAATGGGAAATCACAGTCTGTGTGCTGAGATCAAAGAGCAATGAAATTGCAACTGCATATTAATAAATCGAACTTCTGTAAGTCTTTCTGCAATGAGGTGTAGGGGGCAGACTAGGTACTTTTGCTTGTGCTGTATGGGGAGCACAGCAAAGACAACTGACTACCACCAACAAAAATCAGTGTTTGGCTTTGCAGGGCAGGAGCTGAATACTACTCCTTGGACCAACTCTGTTGTTCCTACATCAATGGTTTTAGTTGTTTCCAGTAATGTCACCCATGCACTGTACCTCCAGACAAAGTGAGGACACCCCTGCTTGCTGTTATGGACCTGCTGTGCAACCTGCCCTTGTCAGCCTGCTGTCAGCACCATGCCACTGCTTACACCAATGGCAGAGCAACCCCAGGAGGGCCCGGGCAGCCTCGGGGCATGCCAATATGCCTGCCAAGAGACCAGTGCCAGTTTGCCCAGTACCCAGCCCTCTTGTCCTCTTTTCCAGCTCAGCTTTGGGTGAGGACCAGAGGACCAACAGGAGCACTGCACTGCTCCTCATGGGCTGCTCAGTGCCCACTGCTGTGCCAGTGCCAACAGCATGGATGTGAAAAAGCTGCAGGCTGTGTGTGGCCATGGGTGCCTCAGCCCCAGGGGTTGACTGGGCACAGGAGCAGCTGGAAGCCATGACCAGGGACACTTACTTTGAGCCACAGACTTGGACAGAGGCTTTAGCATAACCAGTCTGAGAGCCAAGGTTTAGTTTGGATCACTACCAAGATGCCCTCTGGAAGCTGCTGTGTAGGCTCCTGGTGTTGCTGTGTGCCCCATGGCTGTACAGTGTGCTGAGACACAGGCAGCTGCTGAGGAGTCATCTGAACTAATTAAGGTCAGCAAAAGCAAACAGAGATCACAAAGCAACTTGGCCTACAGAACATTTAGGACATAAAATTGTGATGAAAATTATGATTTAACTGTCCTTAAACCTTCACTGTCTTTCCGTGCAAGTAACATGGCCATGGGCCAGATGTACTTGTGTACTGGAGACCATTTACTCATGTGACTACTCCTATCAGTTCAGAGGGATGACTACTGTCAACATTAAAATGCTAACCCAAGTGGCGACGAGCTGTGTAGTTTAGGCCTCTCAACTGAAGTTCTACTTTTTGGGGCTGCAAAACCAGGGAACACCGAAGTAACTGTCAGTTAATCACAAATGGCAACATTTTCGTGACAGCCCTTGTGTGAATTTTTCAAACAAGAGCGAGTCTTTGTTAGAGCAACTGGAAATACAGAACTGTATTTATTATCATTTATGCTGGAAGCTGCAATAAAATCTGCCTACTGAGCAAAATGCAGTGCAGTCCCTTTGAAAGTGACAGAGTACTTATAAATCCTGACAACTCCACCAAGGAGAAACAAAGCAAGTTTACAAAATTAACACCAAAAGTGCAAACAACACTAAAATCAACTAGTGCCTCTCTCTCTGTGGACTTCATTCTAATAGCAAAACCCACACTGGGAAGGACTGATTCGTGCTTCCATCACTGTAATATCATAATGGTGTAAGTTATGAGCTCAAGCTGGATGTAATTAACATTTATTGACTCCCATTTCCATAGTAAACACTAACTCCTATATGCACCTGATAGTTATTTCAAGATCTATACCAAACTATGCAGAATAAATCAATATACATAATATCATTCATTATGAACATCTGCAAAATACACAAGCATTACTTCTCTGCCGTGCTGAAATGTAACAGCCTAAGCACTGAACTGCAACATACAGTCGTACAAGGGCTGCAGGGTACACTGGAGTTCTGGGCAGAAAGTAAAGACACCATCTTTCCTTAAACTCAAAGGGAGATCAGTTGAACAATATGCAATCACACTGCCAAAGAGAGCAATAGTCTAATGTTGGGTAATTTCATGAGTAGATACCATTTCTCTTTCTATGTACAAAGAAAATTTTAACTAAATCTTCTGTATCAGGGTGAAAGCTGATCCATACAGAGTATCATGCCATCGCTTAGATATAAAGAAAATTCATTAGTTCGCAGCTTCAAGAATATGTGGCTGATAGCACCATGGTGAATATAATAAATTATTTGCTATGATATTTTTTTAAGTAAATCTGCCATTAGGCATTTCTAAGGTCATGGCACAACCAGGATTTCAGTGTACTCCTTGGATTCTGCGTCCGTGATAGATACAAAATGTTATCTTTACCAGCAGGCACATGACAACAGATGCAGAGTCCCCATTTGTGAGTAGTTCTAAGTATGCTCCTGATTATTTGATCATCTGCTGGGTTTTAGGCCTGGGAGGACTTCCTGGTCCATTCTGCCTGTCTAGCCATCACTGAACAGAAAGTATCCTGCATTTTGGGGGTGTCAGGATTGCTTTTCCCCAGGTTATGTCCATGGGACAGCACAGAGTCTAGAGCATTTGGGCATAAATTCTCACCACACTTTGCACAAACAGCTGCTGGTACCGGACTGATCAACTATTAAATAAAAGCACTGTGAAACAACACAGCACACAAATACACAAAAGCTGCGAGCATAGTGTGTTTGGGTGAGGTAGCTGGCAATCTGTTTAAGCCTTCAGCCAAGGTCTCAGCTACGGAAGAGCTCTTCGTCACTGCCTGTGCTTAGACCAACATAAATGGGCAGAATTCTTTTTTATTTTCATAACAGCAACAGAAAGCCTTTCATGCCAAATTTGCAATGAATATAAATAAGAACAAGTCTGAGATTTGGTCAGCTCGTTAAACCTGGGAGTCAAGCCAGAGTTTAGGTCCCAGTTTCCAATAAAGCCTGTGCTAGAAACCATAGGGCCATTATCACTGAGATGTGAAAGATTGCATTTGTTCTCCTACAGGCGAAAACCAGCACTTACTGCGAGTGTATCCTCATAAACATATCCATAGTAGGGAGTCCCGATGAACATGGGAGGAGTGTCCTGAACGTCCTCCACATTGACAGTAACTGTTGTTGTGGCTGAAAAGACTTTGTTGTCTCCCCGGAGCTTCCCACCACCATCCTAGAAGAGAAGTCAGCATCAGATCCCTCAGCTGAAACATGTCTGCAAATCAGCTGCATGTGCCTCATGAGCCTTCAGAAGCCCAGTGCCAGGAATCCCTTCGCCCTCTCAATACACAGATTAATCTCTTCTGCTCTATTCCCTTCTTTTTTCCATTTGTTTGCTCCCTCTCTGATGAGGAAGAGAGCCTGCAGCGTCTCAGAAGTAATTTCTTATACTAAAAATGGTTGTGCCAATATATGTAGTCATACATGATCTTTTATCAACAACACAGGGGACAGGAAATTCAATGGTTTTTTTTTTTGCAGAGAAAAAAGAATGCTAGAAACTGACGCAAAAAGTTAGTGGCTAAGGTCTGCACCTTTTCATCCCCATATAGTCTTGTCATAAAAACTAGACAATGCACAGTAGCAAGGTAATGCATTTCTAGAGGGAAATTAAATAGTGCACATGATCAAAGTCTCCTGAGGCCTCTTACATGATAAAGTGAAAGCATGGAGGAGCTGTGCAACCAAGAACTGTTAGATAGCCAAAGTGTATAAACAGTCTCTGGGGGCTTGACTACAATCAACACTGTGCTACTGATACACAGAGCCAATTAGAAAGATGAGTTGCAATTTCAGAAGCTTTTAACACCCTCAGTCTCAGAGCACCGGCTGGAGGTCAGTAGTCATGCTGCCGTAAAAAAGTGTGAATTGTTCAACATGTCTGCTGTACCAGTTCTAAAATTTCCAGTTTTTTGAAAATATATACTATTTTTTTCCCCTTCTTCCTGCCCCAAAGGCAGTATTTAAGCCAAATTTTGTTACTTCTCCCCAAAAGAACCCTGGCTAAATAAATACATAGAAAGATCTGTACATTTCTCATAAAATATAAGAAACTGAAAGTCCCCATAAGTAATAGCAAAATCATCCTTTTTCCACCCCTACAAGTCTGTCTGTGTGACAGGTCCCCACAGGATCCTGAGACACTTTACTTCAGAATCCATAAACTTTTAATGCCTGTTATGAATCCTCAGCTGAGCCACAGGCGCAGCACTGCTGAGAATGACAGTGGCAAGAAGGGATGTGCAGCAATATTTGCAGGATTTGAATAAGCTCCTGCCACAAGGCAGCAGAGAAGTAAAATTAAAAAACTTCCACAGATGTTTCCAGAAGAGAAGTCAGTCACTTGTGCTGCGCTGCATCCAGCTGTGCCCTGTACCTTACTGTGGCTAATGACTGTGACCTGCACAACCTGCCTGCCAGAGGTTTGCCCTTGTTGAAGTAGGGCCTTGCCTTGGGCCTCATAACAGAGCCCTGAACTCCTCCATTTGACCAAAGTCTGATGCTTTTTGGAGCCAGGACTGCATACATCAACCCTTCACTTCTAGGTGAGTCTCAAAATACATAGGCAACTTTCAGCAGTGGGGCACACTATCCTGGCACTGAGGCATGAGTGAAATGTAGGAACCCCTGTGCCAAATGCTTCCAGATGTTGTTCAGCAGCACACGCCAGTCACCTTTCCCTCCTCACTTTTCCGTGTTACACCCCACACCTCCAGAAGTTACAGAGGGAGTGGCCCTGCTGCCTCATGTTTCAGCAACCCTTGAAGTCGCGTTTGTATTTGAATTAATCACTCCTACTCAGATACAACCCCCTACCTCCTCTAGTTTGATAACAGTTTTATACCTTGGCTACGACAACAACGAAATGCGTTCGTGATTTCTCATAGTCCAGGGTGACCCCTGTTTTGATGCGCAGGACACCACTGTGACGGTCTATTGTAAACTTATTAGCATGGATGTTCTAGAAGAAAAAAAATGAAGAAACAGAGAGAGATTACAGGTATGGAAATAACACTGCCATAGGGATTCATCTTTTATTTCATCTGCTAAGGGAAAAGACTAGAATAATGACATGGCTTGGGTGAATAATGCATCTGATGATTTTCACCTCTGTGTGTTTATGAACAATTCATGAACCATCCACGAGTCTCTCATTATTCAGAATAAATTAGTTACCCGCAATGTAGATTTCTTTTAATCTTTTAGTATTTCATTGTGAAATTTTAAACTTTGGTTAACACAGCTCATTGCATGGAAAGAGGTAGGGAGGCTTAACACAAAAAAGGGTGAGGGGAAAAAGAAAAAAGGTTTTGTCCCTTAGGGTTTCAAACTTCTACTGGCCTAAAAAAAAGCAGAAAGCTTGCATGCATAGATTATTGTCAACAGAGTAGTGTTTTGGTGAATTTTGCAATATACAAATAAAACTTTAAAGTACAAAATTGGTCCTATAAGGACTATTAGCAGTCTCAATCCTCAAAATTATTTTTTTTTAACCTGATTTCTGTGATCTCAGTAAATAAGAGATGATTTTTGAAGGTACAGACAATATCTTACCTGCAAGAAATAGGTGATACTTCCTCCAGAGCCTGTGTCTTTGTCCACTGCTTCAGTCTTTAAAATACTGCTTCCAGAGGGAGTATTCTGTGACCAGAAAGAGTTATCAGAGTCCCGAAGAAGTGGAAAACAAGGTAAGTTAGAAGAAGTTTCAAATGAACATGCAAGGAAGCAGAAAAAGAGAGTGATGGTAGAAAGAATATAAATGCATTGAGGGAACCAAAAAGCAGAAGGAAAAGAGGTACAAGATTAAAAATGGAGGAATATGGAGAAGAACAAGAAGGAAGAAACACTTTTGGGAATAAAAATGACAAAAAATTTCAGCTAAGAAAGAGCACATCTTATTCCCTCTGATGTCTAAAAGCTCCCAGTGACTCATGGAGCTTACCCACAGAATAGCACACTTTAAGTACATACAGACGTATTCCCTGGGTTTGAAGTGACTATTAAATATCTACCCAAACCCTATACCAAAGAATTAAAGTTAGTCCTGCACACCATGTTATTTTACTGAAAAACAACTAGCTCCTCTTTACATTGTACTGATACATCCAGTATGCAAAGGAACTTCACCAACCTCTGGGACCTGGACTATGTAAGGTGTATTGATGAACTCTGGGCTCTCATCATTAGCATCCATTACAAGGATCCTGACTTTTTCAGATACCTGGAGTAGAATAGGAAGAGCATATTAGGACTCAAGCTGATTTTCAACATGTACCTGTTTATATGCCCACTAAGTCAAAGGCAATGAAAAATTATGTTGTAATAGAATATCTCTGCACTACAGTACCAAAACTGAGTACACAAAAGAAGATACAGAAAACCCCATTTGGTTTCCCATTATTTGATCCCACTATTTCCTATTTACAAAGGTTGCCAGGGCAGTTGTGGCTGTAGGACACTGGCACATCCCAAAAATTTGTTGCAGTAATCTCAGTTACTTCGTCTGAGATGAGGAAGGGCTCTAGACTTATCCAGTCTTATTTATAGTAAAAGTGTCCCACTTCCATGGCACATAGTGATGAAGCCCAGGTCTAATATCCTGGCTGTGACAGCATCTGTCCATAAACTGAAAATGCCAGATAGAAATAGGATTGGATGTTTGTGCAATGCCTCAGATAAATCCTCAGATTAGATGTGATCAAAGCTTTATTCAGCAGCAGGCAAGAAACCCCCCCACACCTTTGTCTAAGCAAATCTTCTTAATGTCATGCTAGAGAAACATTGTGGAGGTGGAGGGACAGTCAGTTCTTGGGTGTCCAATGCTAGTTCCTGTAATGAAATGCATTTATGCAAAAAGCCTTCAAGATCTTCCTTAGGTATGAATACTACTGAGCTGAGAGTGAAACTTCAGAGGGAACTGCCATAATTCTGCAGGACCCTAAGTCAGTCTTTCAGTGCACTCTACATTGCAATTATCCTGAAATATCCGAGCAAGAAGCTGGAGTGAGACTCGAGTTATTGGGAGTTCAGTGGCTCTTGAAAGAGAAGGTAAGACTCTAATGAGATTATGCTTTCTGATAAAATGAGATAGTCCCTATAAGGCAATTTAATAGGAGGAGGCATATGGAGACAGACAAACAGTTTTACAAGCTACAGCATAATTAAATACTCACTGTACTCAGGCCATCTGAAATACTGACAATAACTTCAATCTCATCTTCTTTCTGTAATCCAAGAAAATTCCTTTGTTAGAGAGATAGTGTTTGCCCTGATTGAAAAAGGGACTGCAGATTTAAATGTGTCTCAGCAGGTAGGTGAAAGTAACAATTAATACCACAAAGCAATCACAGCAGAGGCTAGGAAGACCCCTCAAAGGTTTCAGCTGTGGGGCTTCTTGGACTTCCTGTGGCTACTGTCAGGAAATGGTTGGTCTGGGAATCCCTGTTGTCCTATAAAACTCTAGGGAAAATCAGTCATCTTTTTCAAGAAATACTCCATGAAAAGGTACAATTGGCTCAAAATTATTTTGTTTCAGTACACAGTATTTTGAAGGGTATAATAAGAACTGTGTACCATTCCTTGTGAAGGAAACGTGAAGGGTTCAGTGTCTGTATTCCCAGAATAAGGCTGCCTTTAGGCCACTGTTTCTGGGAACATCTTTACCCTACATGGTTACATGGGCTGAAGGGCTATGGTATAACTAGAGATGTATCCCAGAACACTACAGATCTCTACTTCCTCCTAATGACAAGGAGAGTCCCTGTCTGAGGGTGAAAGGACTCTAACCGCCCCTAAATCCTTGATGGAGTGCAGCTGGGAGAAGATAGGAATAAAGAGTAAACTTCTGTTTTGGAAAAAGCTGGACAGACAGCTGCTGAAAAATTTGATAGCAGTGTCAGTGGCACAAGTCAACTGAAAAACAACTTAATGAGTGAAGCATAATCTCTTAGAACTACAAAGCATATTACATGTTTTGGGGAAAAATAAGTTGGCATTGTCCTTCAAAGCTGCAGATCAAAGTAAACTGAAGGACATTCTATAACACATGGAGTGGTGCCATTTCACTCTACCTCTCTGTCAAGCTCCTCAATCAGCGTAACATTTCCAAGGTTCTTGTCGACAGAAAAGTAGCGTCTTGACCCAGCTTCATAGGCCAGGCTGTACGTCACGGGATCTCCTTCAGGATCAGTTCCATTAAGAGTGTACACATGAGTACCTGAAAAATTTGCATTCAATAACATTTGCCTGTGGTTACTTCACTCTATTTCATAGGTCTGTTCCTTAGGAACTTAGCTACATTGGAGCAGGCAAAGCTTTTCTGAATCAAACCCACTTACTGGGATATATGGATAAGAAGACAGTTCAATACTCCTGAGTGCCACTTTTTAGATGACTGGTTAAACCAAGTTTATCTGTGCTGGTTGCTCTCACTTCAAGGCCTTTTTGTGCCTAGGTCAACACTGTTCACATCATTGCTTTTACACAGATGACAAGCTCTTGACTAACTCTCAGCCCAGGTGAGTCAGAAGTGGTGCTGTTATAGGACTGGGCGACAATCTCAGCAGTACCAGAGGCCTTCCCTCGTATTCCCATTTTCTATGGGAACAATGAAATTGTGCAGTAGGAGGCAAAGGATCTGGCAATGGAAAGCAGCACTCCCACAGGACTGGACCCAGGCTCTGAAGCCCAGGAGATGCAAGGACATTTGCAGACTTTTCCACTTTCAGAACTAATTAATGCAAGAGACTTCTTTCCTGCTTCACTCCCCCTCAGTAGCTCCCTCTCATTAAATTTTCTACTTGACACACACACTCATGCTCATGCCAATGAATAAATTCTCCAAACTCATCAATGTATTTCTTTCACAGGCTGGGGAAAGAGAGAGAGAGAATGCTATTGCTATTTTTTAATGCTTGAGAAGTTGGTGCCAGTTTTTCCAGTAAACTGACTTTGTTTATCCCAAGTGCTACTTTCTGGGGGAGTTATAACACCCACGGTTTCAAAACATGGGAAGGGTTTATTGGGATTATTTTTTTAACTTACATGCCTGTCATTCTACTGTACATTAATATCTTCATCCAAATAACTTCAGGCACTTCACAAAAATCAGTTAAATAAGCCTGAAATATAAACTGATGTTGTTGTTTCCTTCCAATCCACTGTGCCTTGTGTATGTTACCTTAGATATTCAAGTTGCAGAGATTTGGAACAGAAACTCTGCTTTATGATTAAGTTCTCTGCACTGGAAATACTGTAGCCAAGAGACTCAGTGGTTAGTAGTGAGTTTTGCTTGTGCATGGAACTCAGATACGATGGCAGGATCCCTGCTAAGAAAGTTAGCAGAAAGTGAAGGAAGAACACTGTTAAAGGGAACCCAAAGGACTCCCGTTTTGACTCGAGTCTACTCTGGCCCTGAGTTTGAGAGATTTTTAATTCTGTACTCAAAAGTCATAACCTTTTCCTCATACCCTCTCTGCAGCAGCAGTGGAGTTTTTCACTGACCGGATCCAAAAGCTTCTGTTAAGCTTTGGTTAAGGTCCTCCCCACAGCACTGACAGGTCAGCTTTTTGAATGTTTCCTCAGTTTTGCAATGCAACCTTTCATTCCTCATTTCCTTGTTCCTTGGCATGCAAAATGTGAAGCAAACAGATCAGTGGGCTTAACAGATGTGCAACATCCAGGCTTCAGAGGTGATATTTAGAAAACATGGCTGTCGTCTTTGCATAACAAGAGATTATGCCAAGCCATGTGGCATCTGTGATCACTTATGAGTAACCTTTCTTATGATGATTACCAGGGCAATACTGGGGTGACTTTGTACAGAAAAATGTTCACATTGCAAAATCCAGTGGGCTCACAGGAGCTCAAACCACAGACCCTGTTATAAGCTGGTTCAGCCATCCAATAAATATTCAAGATTTGCAAAACAGGTTCACAAAACTACAAAACATTTTCCACATTTTTCTTGGAATATTTTCTACTCTGTTTTGTGGGAAAGAACAACACATCTGTAACTGAGATCCCCCAAGATTATTAGGGAAAGACAATGGGTGGTATGATGAGACACTTCTCTCATTGGAACTGAACTGTATAAGTACAAAGAAATGCAAGGAGAGGAATAAGTTGGGCTAATATAGTGTCCTGAAAGGACACCTGCATCCTGATATAGCTGTCTACATAAGAGACAGAAATTTCAAGTCTGTTCTGCAGGTTCTGCAGCACCAGCACTGACTGCATTTATTTTTGTTTTTCAAAAGCTTTGTCTTAATATCACAGCTGGGGCCAAATGGAGAATTCAGGTGTTGACTGCCAGCACTTCACTGGCATCATTATCAATACAGTGCTTTTCATCAGCCTGTTTTATGGCCATTAGAAGTTTTTACTACTTAGCTGTTTTTCTGTTCTTTTTCTTTACTTTTCCTGTCCCTTCCACTTTATATACCTCTGGCTGTTCTGCCTGCTTCTAGCTCATGTGCAGTGGAGAAACAGAATGGTCATCACAACCTGCATCTGGGGTCTCTTTGAGCCTGTGGGCAACAAGCAGGCACAAGCTCTAGTGCTGTGACTGGGGCTGCTCTGAACCACCCATCCTGGTAGTACATGAACAGAACATGTGCTGAAGAATAATAGACTATGAAAGTTTAGGTGAATATGTTTGAACCTGGGCTGCTTCTTCCAATCTCACAATTTTCTCTCCCACATTTTCTAGGAATTTTTTTATAAGGAAAACAGGAATTTTCTTGCTGCTGAATGTGAGAAGAAACACTGATATTGGTACAGACTCAGATTGCTGAGGTTCCTGAGCAAATAATGAAGGATGTCATTGATCCATTTACACTGGACCGTCTGCTTCCTAGCTAAAACTGATACTTCTACATTTTTCATAACACAGAACACTTGTGTGCACTTTAAATTGGATTGTGGATCAAAATTTCTTTTTCTAGCTCATTATAATTCTTTTTTTTTCTCTCTGAATTGCACAGTACTCTGTATCATTAACACCCCTGAGAACACTCCTCAGCACAGTGTTAATGCCAATTAAAAGACTCCTTTCAGTGTGCTGCCTCTACTTGCTGAAAAGAAAATAAATGAGAAAAACAGCTAAAATCTTATCAGTGAGGACCAAGTAAACAGCCTCTCCCTGACAGAAAGATAAGGGAATTGAAGAATCTTTACCCAAGGAGTTAGCAAATGCTGTGTAAGGGTCCCGGTCGGAAGAGCTGGGTGCTCTGAGTACCTAAGGGATGGCACAGCAGGCTAGGACAGAAAAGCCCCAGGTTGTTGCATGCTGCTTCCTGTTACAGCTGCTTCCCAGGAGCCATTCCAGGCTTTCACTCCGTTTTCCTATTCCATCTTAAAAATCATTTGCTCTTTGCTCCTGCCACTGAGGATGAATGGCTGTTCCATTGCTCCATTTTACTTCATTTCTGACTTAAATTTATTCACAGCCACGCTGGTTTTGCTCTGTTTTTCTCTGAGGGTGGGTTTTGCCCTCTCACTGAAGACACACTCTCATCTCTGCTGTGCCACACTCAGCAATCAAATCCCATCCCTGCCAAGCGAAACAAGCCAAGCACATTTTGGACTCATGCTAAGTTCCCCACTGTCCTTTGTCACTACAGCTGCATCTGTTAACAACATGCTGAGAGGGACATCCATGGCCATGCTCCCAGGACAGGGCACCTCTGTTGACAATATCACAGCAAATACCATCTTGCCCAGGTTTCTATGCCTGCTCTGCACCTGTCTCAGCCAAGGACCCATTTCCCCACCAGGAAAGGTGATGGACAGTTAATTCAAAACCTACATACAGCTGGTTTACACTTCAAGCTCATGCCAGGAAAAAGGGAGCTCAGGCTCCTGGAGGACATGGACCATGCACCAAGAACATCTCCTTTCCCATTCACTACCAGCTACCGCTGCTTCCTGCACACAGCCAGGTGAGTCCTGCTCCCTCCCTGCACCCCGGCACACTTTGCTGCCTGCAAAGCAGAGATACAGCCAGGATCAGCATCCTGAAAGCCATGACTGCTACAGCAGGAGCCGAAACAGGCCCTGCAGCTGCAAGAGAGTATGGCACCAAGTGCTCAGCATGAGGCCCAAACCACCACAGCAGCAATGTGTCCCCATGGCACCCCCAGCAACCAACTGCGAAGAAACCACCTGAGGGAAATTTTCAGATGTATCTGCAGTTTCTGTTAGAAGAATAAATACAAAAGTGACTGCTGTAACACCTGTGAGTCATCTGTGCAAGTCTCTGCTTTGCAGCGGGGCTCTATTTTGTGCAGTGTCAGCTCTGCTGCAGTGATGCAGAAGGCAGGCTGTGGTTTACAGTTTTATTCTGGAAGTTTCTAGTTTTCTTAGGGGGAAGACTTTAGTTTCTGCAAAAAAAGTTGAATATTTTTGCACCTTCAAAATTTTAGCCTTTCTGGAACCATCTGAATGTGACGTGTTAGTGGGTCTCTAGGTTTCAAGACACAGCTTGGGATAAATTGTCCAGGTCTGTGTCCTTTCTAGTCAGAAAGGAATTATCATTTTGAGGATAAAAAAAAAAAGTGTGTCAATTCTTTCACTCAGATTCTTTTGGTAACAAGGAGGGCTGGAAATGGTGGACAGAAAAAATTCCTTACAGGTTCAGCTGTTATGTCTGTGAAGGATGAAATACAGAACTACATACAGAGAGATGCAGAGTGCAAGGGTGGGATTGCTGAGAACTGAAGGTAGGACTAGGAAACACATTAGCAGGGATTCTCACCAGTATGGGGAGAATCAGCTCAATCAGGGTGATAGAAACGATGGGTACCAGAGGACTCTCCACAGCCAGCTATGAATGATGGGAAGAAATGAGACCAGGAGTGTGTAGGAACAGCATGGGAAGATTGAAGGATGAAGGGACCCAAAATGCTCAGCCAGTGGTATGTAGCTGGCAGCTGTAGCTTTGATCAAAGAACTACCACTGCAAACTGGCTTTTCATGGTGGGGAGTGCACACTTGAGCACATGGGGAAAAATGAAAGGAAAACCACAAGGATGAGGTTGCAAAGATCTCCAGGGCATTGATGATGGTTGGGCTTTGAGAAAGTAATGAACTTAGGCCTTCTCAGTATGCTTCAATCCCTTGGCTTTGCAGCTCTTCTCAGTCTCACTCTGTCCTCACTATGAAGGCTTACGGGGATTAATGAGGTTAAGATGAAATAAACAACCTGAAATAGCATCCCACACGTGCCTTAAGACCTTGATTAGGAGCACGTGTACCTTTTGTGCGCACACAGGCAACTCTTCGCAAACTGCTTATCACCCACCTGCCCTGCCAAACAGCCACACAAACTGCAACTGCTACTTCAGTTCATAACTTTTCCCATTCTTCTTAAATCTGGCACTGGAAAAGGCTGCTGTTCTGGCCTTTCATACCTCAGGGGGTCTCATGCTCTGCAGCAATAAATAGGAGCTGGGAATCTGCAGACTTTAAAGCTTTCATACAGAAATAGTATTTTCTCTTTTTACGATAACTTCTGTCACAGTGTACGTAACTTGGTAGTTTACAACTATCTGTAAGTAAGCAAAATTGTATCACGGAAAAGAAGGTCAAGTTAAGAATGATATAAGCAGGATAATGTGATTTTCTTGAATTTGATGCATGCATGCAGCCTCAGCACTGCAATTTCTCTTTCTATAGTCACAAAGAGAATCCATCATCTCCTTTCAGTGCTCAAAATGCTGCATATTCCTTGCCTACAGGTGCCTGGGAATATAACTAACACATGCCATTTTGCCAACTGCTTGTAATCTCAGCAAGGCCAAAGACTGTAAAATTCCTGGAGGTTTATTAAAGCTGCTGTCCATGGCATTGCTCAATCAGACACTGGCTGCTGCCAAGAAAAGCATCCTGCCTACGACTCCATCTTTTATGTAAGCACAGTGAAGACCTAATGGCAACCTGCCTAATTTGCAGGACCTAAAAGTTTTAATTCCCCTGTTTTGTCACTGATCATCCTCCTCAAACTGAAAGACGACTTCTGGAGTGTGGATGCTTGAGACTGCACATGGATATGGAGGACCAGATACATCCTCCTCTTTCTGGAGATCAGTGCAGAGTGATGAAGAGTAACAGCCTCCTCTGTGATGCGAGACCCATCACTGAGGCCACAGAAAAGAGTGATCCTGGTAGCCATTTAACACAGGCAGTGTGTGAGCCCTCACTGAGATCTGGCATGAAGCTCTGACTGTGGTCTGATGTGAACACTAGTCCTCTCACCCTGCGTAAAGCTGAATGCACACCCAGAACTGCAGCACTGAAATGTTGGTGTCATTTGTGCCCTCCCTTTGAAGAATTCCTGTCAAAGCATCGTCAAGGGGTGACTGTGCTGACATGGGTGAGGGTTAGCCACAGCAATTTTCATTGAGCAAACAGCAAGCAACCATATTCCAGTGGAATTTCCCAAAGAAGCCCAAAGAAGCACTGGCAGGTGCATGGCAAAGCTATCCTGTTTGCAGTTCTCAAAAGTAAGGTCTTATCTCACTTTCCCAAGAGTTTCTCTAGGCCCTTTGGAAAAGCCTAAGCTCAACACTTTCTAACATTTCACCTCAGAGAAAGGCTTTTGGTGGCACCTTTGGAACTTTAACTCAGAAGCTTCTCTCATCTTTTAAAGCACATTTATATAGAAAATTAGAATTTCAAGCCAGCCAATGTAAAGACATTCTGGATGAAGCCAGCAGGCATGAGGCACAGCAGCACTGAAGACAGAGCAGCTTGAGCTTTTTCACTGCTGCAACCAAATTATAAACTCTCCAGGGACTCCTATGTACCTAATCTGGCTGCTAATGTTACAAAAGCACATGCAAAAATCCATCATGTATTTGTCATAATTCTTCCTTGGGCTACTTGGAAGAACAGTAACCCAGGCTCTGATCCCTCACACTCCTGTGTTTCTGTCAAGGCCTGCACGTTCTCCTTTTTCGCCTGCCTGGACCCTCAGAGCAGATGCACTGTGTCTCAGTGCTGGCAAATTACCGCATTTTGCTACTGCAGGGAGGGCTGTCATCCGAGAGTACATGTGGTGCTGCGCTCCTGATAGGAAGGACATTTCTGACTGTGTTGCAGCTCTGTGCCATCTTTAGCTCCTCAACCCCACACAGGTGGCTGGAGACTCCCAGTGGTGGCAGGGAGAGACTGATGCTATGTAAATGTCTGCAGTCTGGCACCGCACCAGGGGATGAGAGTTTGATGACAAGCAACTTGTACTGCGTGCGGTTTGAGTGGTGGAGTTGGCAAACGCCATCCCAAACAAACTGAGTCGGGGTCCCATTCTGTGGCTATCTGGAATTACAAGCCTTATGTACACCAGTAGATGAGTGATTACACTGGCTAATCTTACTCCAGCAATAAGCAGAGCTGTCTGGATCGCCAAGGCTGAGCAAGCGTGGTTTCTGCATGAATCCAGACAGAAGCACAGCAAAAACTGCAGCTCCTTGATCTGCCTCTGGCTTTTGCAAGTGCCACTACGTTACTGTTGGCCTTCAGCTGAGGTTTCCACCTTAAGCTTGACCAAGCTTATAGCAAATCCCTTCTGCATCATAAGCAAGCTCTTTTTAAGTTCTTTGGCTAGATGCGTCACTTCTATGCTATGTCCCACCTTCTCCCCATCCTCTTCGCTGGTTGAGCAGGCAAAGAAGAAGTCACTGCTTCCCAGTCACCCTCTCCTCATCCTTTAGCATGCCCAGTGTGGATTTTGGCTGACACTGACACCACTGGGCCAGGAATGGAGACTTTGTGCAAACGCCAGGTAGCTGCTTTCCAAAGCAATGAGTGACCCTGATCGTGTTTAGGAAGGCAAGTGCAGCAGTGTTGGTCTTCTAGATGGGGCTGTGCCCTCTGGATCCTTCTCTCACCCTCACCTCCCCCAGCTGCCTAAGCCTTGGGAGGGGGGGTTTGAGTGCAACCCTCTGAGCAGCCATTTCCCTCCTCTATGCATGAGGCAGGCAATAGGTAGTACTCAGTTTGCAATAGCTAAGCACTCTCCTGATTTAGACTGTGAAAGCTACAGACAAACAGGAGCAAATCCTAAACCAAACCTCAGTGCAATGTTTGAAGAAAAGGCAGCATTCATCACTGTAATAGATTTTGCATACATATTTTTATGTTAGTAAATTATTCTTTCCCCATGAAAAATATTGATTATAAATGGCCTTTTTGTTCTTACTGAATTTTTCTTAATGCAACTACAGTTAAAAGAAGCATAAATAGACCTGCCTCAAAATGCCGAAAGCTGAAAAATGTATCAATTTTTGACTTTTCAATAGAACAAACCCTTTTTGAAAAACATCAGTTATTTGGACAAGCAATTTTCACTCCGACTAGAAACAATTTCTACCATAACATTTGTACCATAAACATGAAAAAATGTGATAACTGTTCAAAGAAAATCATGCCTCTATTACTTTTCAATGTACAGCTTGCTTTTACCAAGGCTGATAAAATTACTAATAGCTAAGCTTTCTTCTCATAAGCATCTACAGATTGGTAAGAAGCCCCTCACCCCCATTAATTTATTTCTGATCCCAGATATATCTGTGCTCTGATGCTGTGAATAGATTGGTGGACCAAGAAAAGGGGAGCTAAAATTTGTGGTTTAAATTACAGCTACAATTCAAACATGTCATTTTAAATTCAGGCCAATTAAAAGCTTGAGAGAAAAGCATATAAAACCACAGCATATAATAACAACCGACAACAAAATATATGTTGCTAATGAAAAGAGCAAGAAGGTCCAGGTTCACAATTTAAACATACTAATTTTAATACTGACCAACAGGTGTGTCCTCCGAAAGGCTGAGAAGTGCCATGTTCCCATTTGTGCTTCTGGCTCCGTTATCAAAGAAATAGGGGGCATAATTTGCATGAACTGCAATTAAAACAAAACAGAAGCCAAATAAAAGTATTTTGTAGGTGGCAGTTATTTGGCTTTCTTACTTGACTTTCAGTAAACATGAGCTGTTTGGGAAATACTATGAGTGTGTAACTTACATATTTGCTGCAATGGACTTTCAGAACTATATCTGTACAGATATTTTAAATAATATTACATCTACATGTTGCTGTGCCAGTATTCATACAGCAGCAAAGAGAGGAAGGTTATATGGACAAAAAAAAAGCCCAAAACCCACAGAAACAAACCAAGTAGCAGGGTCTCTTTAAAACATCTCAATCACAGATAGCTTCATTGCAAAATTAACCTTTTCAGCTTCCAATGACTGTACACCTCTCACATACTTTACACATGTAAGTCTGAAACTTTCCCCATGCCTCAGTACCTTACCCAGTATGCTAACCACATTGTGTCTTAAAATTATGCCTACTGCATGAGCAATTACCCAGAATTAAACAGTTACTTACTTGCTGCCAGACAACAGCAAAGTTAAAAAAAAAAAGAAACAACAAATTAGTTGTCATTCTACTGACTGACAGAGCTTCAAAACAGCCCGTTTGAAACGCAACCCTGAATTATAAACAGAGACGGTAACATTTGCACAGGGATCAGTTGCCAAGGAAAATATTTCAGGACAACATTACCACATCAGTAAGGATTAATACAGGATTTAAGGTTATGCTTGTATCCTCCTGCATTTTTATTTAACAGATTGATTATTGTACTCACCCAGGCAAACGTGCACCAAACTGAGAAATAAGGAGGGGGTGAAATGCCTTACATGCTTCATCCCACTGAAGAAAGTGCCAATTTCTTCTCTGTTTCAAGTTATGGGGTTTTTTGTTTTGTTTTGTGGTTTTTTTTCTCTCTGAAAGGTCCAGGAAAGTGTCCTTCAGACTGATGTAGTGGAGAAATGTGCAAGAAGCAGTAACAGATGCTAAGATGTTAAGCGGATGACACGTCTTAATTTCTGAGGAATTTAAAGAAGCTCCTTCCTACTACCTAATTAGACCAATTACTTTGCAGGGAGCTGTGGGACTCATTTCTGAGGCAAGATTTGGAGGAATCAGTGAACTCTCATAGGTTCTGTTGTTAGCACTGTATTTGTGCTGTCCAAGCACACAAGTCAGAGAGAAGGTAAAGTAAAAAACCATTTTCATTCTAAACTCTGTCTTTAATTCTCTAAGCCAGTCCTCTATTTTTGAGAACTAAAATAGTTTCCTCTTTATTTTAGCTTTGGTAATCTTAAGAAACTACAAAGGAAGAAAATCCAACATTAGCAACAAACAATAAATGTGATTGTTACTCATTTAAATGAAACAATCACATTTATGATAGCAAAAAGTACACAAAATTGCATACTAAAAATGCAGAAATCGAAATGCTGTTTTGAAGAGCTGGCCTGATCATTAAATTCTTAAACTGCATGAATTTCTGAAAGTGTCTTTTACATTCAGAGGGTAATTTTTAACCAACATACTAAAAAGTGTGTTTAACCCCCAAGTTAATAAAGTAGCTTTTTTTCATTGCTTCCTTTGATTTTCTGCACATAAAAGGTGTCTGCACTACTGTAAAATATATATCATCCAATAATTATAGAGTTAAAAATCAGCCACCCTGGGAAGCTGTTCACAGACAAAGCTTTTGCCTTCTTAAAAGGAACCTCATCAGTGGTACTACTTAGCTTCCAGTCAAGGAGATGTTTACATAGTGACTTAGCTGTTTAAACTTGACCTGAGTGAGACAAAGCACTTGCCCTTTAAGGATGTGTTAATGGAGTTTTCTGGGGTTTAATTAACAGCCTGCCTGAAAGAAATGTCTAAGAAATTAATCACAGAGTTCTCCATTGCAATACTTTAAAATGTGACAGAAGCTACACCTTCTTTCAGGCAGAGCCACTTGGCCTTGGTGCTGACAAGGAGAGCCCTGGTACCCCATCCCTTCACTCAGGTCTCACGCAGAGTTGCTGCTGCTGCAGAGCTTGCTACGGTATGACCTTATGGTGCTGTAAAACCCTCGGGGCCTTCTCAGGGCTGGGGAGCATTCCTCCTACAGCAGGACCTCATAGCCATTCTCAGTGCATGGGTCCCATATAACTTGGTGGGATGCTGCATGTCCTGCAGCATCCAGCTAGTCTGTGGGCAGGCAACCACTGCTAGTTCCAGAACAGGTTGGAGACACGTAAAGCAAGTGCAGAGCCAGGAAGCAGCTTCAGACTGGGCAACAGAGGAGATTTTTGCTCCCTTAATCATCCACGTGTTTTATCATTATCTGCTAAGGTTTTGGAAGAGAGGAAATAAGTGTTTCCTACACCTAACCCTGCAGACAGTGTCTCTCTTCCCAGCACCTGCCTGCTAAAGGTGGGCAGCACTCAGGGGCTAGCCTTCATCACACACACAGGGGAAGGAAGGCCTGGGCAGTTTCTATGCTATTTTTCCTACAGAGGGAGCTGGCAGCTAGATCCTGCTGCATATTTATAGCGTACCTTACTCACCAGTTGCTGAAGCTGCAGGGTGAATGAGTGATGGAGGAGGCCATGGGAGAGAAGTCTTTGCTGCAGACACAGTGCTGTGATACTCTCATGCTGTGGACAGAGCATTTCTGCACCTTCGGATTCCCCTGGACCTACGGTGTTGCTGGGAAGACACCTCTGCCTGCAAAAAACATCAACCATAAGGCTCCCAGAAAGGTAGAACTCTTGGACACAATATTACCAAAATCCATCATCCATTGTGCAACTTGCCAGAGAACAGTACACAGAGCAAAAGCCTAAAAAGGCTCCAATTTGTTCAATTAGACAAATTATTGAAGATTAGGTTCATCGGTGACTAGCAAATGCGATGAGACAGATGCAAACCCTGGCTCAGTAGGGCACTAAATCACCATCTGCCAGAAGCAAAAAAGTTAAACTAGGGGAAGGCTCTTTGTCATCCTGATCTTTTTCTAACCATCTCCTGAAAGATCAGACCTTAGGTGTGACTGTATGACTATTCTTGTACAGCAGTATTTGCAAAGGCTCTGTGTCGAATCACTGTGTGACTGTAAAGCTCAGGGAAGCCTGCAGCAGGCAACTAAAAACAACAAATGTATTTTTAGTACATTTAAATTCATGATATGGGTATCTAAAGCTGAAAACTGTGTGGGAGGGGATACACATATAGAAGATGGATATAAATGTAGTCCTTGTTACAGATTTAACCATGCCATCACTGTCAAAAGTAATATTAAGCCACTGATACAATCATAGAAATGCACCTGCATGGTGCCCAAAAGGAAACATAAATAGCATCCAGATGTCCTTTCACCTGCCTCCTCAATCCAGAACTAACAACAAGCTTTTTCTCTACATACTGTTTTCCTAGAAAAAGTGATAGAGAGCTTTTGTTCAAGTTAACAGCTGTCTGTTCCCCTGGTTGCATCCCCTGGGAATCTAAATCTCTAGGGCCTGCATCTCCGAGGAAGCAAAATGTCTCACTCCTAAATTTCAATCCCCTTAGAGTTTGAAAACCTAGCTAGTATGTGTTTATGCATGCTCAGATGTGTACTTAACAGCAATACTCTGACAGTATTTTTTTTTCTCTCTCAGAAAATATGCTTTGGTCAAAGCTAATTCAGATCATGGACCCAGGCTGATTTTGATACATTTTCTCCTTGGGAAGAAAAGGTGAAGGAGGCGGCTTCAGGAGAGCAATATATTCTCCCTCAGGAGTTTTAGCAATAGAAGGATCCTTCTGTTTATGTAGAAGAAAGTTTTGGTTTCATATAATTTTAGGATATCAAGTAGCAAGAAACATAAAGGAAGAAAGAAATATACACATTTGATCTGAACCATTTATTTTCCCAGGATGTTCTGTTTACTATGAAATATAATATATACTGTTCAGTATGAAAACAAATCTAGAAAGATACAATATTTTCAGGAACAAAGTTCTGGGTTTGGATCACTGACTAGCAAGATCTACTAGAGACTGTTGGACAGCCTGAACTTTTATGAAATAAAAGTTTAAATGTTGAAGGATGGTACAATAATTCAATGAACACTTTTGCAGACTTCACCCCTTCTGACTGCAGCTTGGGTGTACCTGTACCAGGACAGCATTGTTGTAGCTGCTGGTTTGGGTACTGTTAAGCCCACTGAGATACCCTGAGCCACTGAAGGCTTCTCTTCCCCCAGAACAAACCCATACCCCAAACAAAAACCAGATCCTTACAGGGCACAGGGGTCAGACAAAAAACTAACCACACACAAGTCCCTACCAGCTTCTTCCCTCCTATTGCTCTGAGCCTTCAAGAATCTCGGAAAAACCCAGGCCCCAACATGTTTACTTTTCTTAGCCCTAAACCCCATTTTAAGTCTGAGACTAGTAGTCTTCCTTAACCAAGTATGGCTGGGAAGAAATGGGCTTCCACCAGTACTGAGAGCTACACTCCTGTTTCTACATCCCTGAATATGGGAATCACGGGCCTCACCAAGACAGCTGTTCTTGAGCCCAGTCCCAATGCCGAGCAGAAAATGTAGGCCAGACTAGAACTAGCAACAGATGCTAACAGTAAAAAACACATAAAATGCCACAAGACCTCAGCCCCTCATCCCTGCAGCAATACCAGTCTGAGCTCAGGGTTCCCCAGGAGGCCTGGTTACAGCCGGCAGTGAGCAGGTGCCTCTATTTGGTCACTAGCATCCCAGCAGGCACTCACTGCTACCCAAATTGGCAGTCTGAGCAGAGAGGGCAAAGTCTGAGCTGGCACAGAGATAAATTACTCTTTCCACATTGTGGGTGGCCCTTCTACCTCAGGGCAATCACATTAGAGCTGCCTACCTGGGGACTGCCTGCTTGGCATATAAATGTGAGGTTTCCATGAGTTGCATTTCAATCAGCTTTCAGATGGTTACACAATTTACGAATAGAAAGAAAAATAAAATTAAAGAGATAACAGAGACTAAATTATTTTCCACTGTCCTGCTTTGCTTTATATAAACTATGTACAATCTTCACATTTTATGCCTGCTTCTGAGTTAAAACTCTCCCTATTCTTGCAAACTTGAATGTGATAGGAAACTTCTTATTTAGCTTTTAAAGCAAAGGAAGGCAAGCAGGGTGGGCCTGCAACATACAGCACAGGTAAGACTGACACCCTAACAATCCTGAGTTTAACACAGCTGTAACCACAGCTGGGCTGTCCCATGTGTATCCCATATACACTTGACATACAAAGCAAGAGGTATAGCAAGAAACTTCTCTTATTTTCCAAATGAATAGCAAGACTTCCTAAAAAAGCAGGTGTACAATCATATCCATACAGAACCTCATACCCGTGAAAATGAACTTTAAAACCATGAACAAACCTGAGGGTGAGAGCTTTTTAAAGAAAATGAACCAAAACTGAGTCTAACTGCACTAAAACCACTTACCTGTGTTCACTCCCTCTGCCATGAAAAGCTAGAAGGAAGTCAGCAGTCTTGTTCTAGTAACTGCTAGTGAAGCATTATCGTAAGGTTACAGGACAAACCCTGAAGAAGGAAATACTCACTTCATTGTTTAAGCATGCACAGACAGAGACCAAATTATGGAGGTATGTATGGTCAGTATTTCATAGGGCACAGAATAATGTCAGGTTTTCCTGTCCCTAACTTCTTAAATGGTCTCATATAGTTGAGTCAGACCAGAATCTTCTCTTGCTGGGGGAGTATTTTTAAAGGCCAAACTCCACATATACATCTAAATAAAAGCAATTTTAATTCTCTGTGGACCCTAGTTTACTGGACCTCTGATAGCGTGTCTGCTTGGCACAAACTGTGAAATGACTCACTGCACCACATCAGGAACCAATAAAAGTTACCCAAGTAGTAGAGAAAACATGGTAAGACAGTGGTCTAGGGAAAGGATATACCCAGGGCTCCTTTAGACAAAGTGATCTTAAAAAATGAATAACACCATCCTGTGAGGTCAGACAGCCCTGTTATTTCACATACCGCAATATATTTAGTGGCATACTACAGCTTTGTATAACGCTACCATGAAAGAACCACAGCTGTGATGTCCTTATCTCCAAAGGAATTAAAAAATGACAATAGGAGGAAAACAGAGAAAGAGCAGACACCAAGCACCTAGCAATTTTAGCATTTCCATGGTGACTTTCAATCAAATGCTAAAGTGCTTCCCACCAAACTGTAGCAAGGTTTCTTTCCATGTAGGTAAAGAGGCAGTATTGTCAACCCCTCAGAAAAAAACCTATAGTCTGCAAAACAAACACCTCGGGGCACTTGCCTGAATGATTCATCATGAGTTATTGTCCTTGACTCCGGGTGGCAGCAGAGAAGGTTTAGGGAACGCCTAGGAAAAAGAAGTAATGCTCCTGTTGTTTCATCTCAGGTACAGCTCATCCTGGTTGTAGTCTGTCATGAAGGTTTTATAGTGTTTGCAAAAAAGGTGCTGTAGGTAACTGGGGAAAAGAGAACATTTGCCACAGCTGCTAGGTAATTAAAGTTCCTGCTATGCCATTTTACTAGCTTAGAGGCTTTTAAAGGCCGCTGCAAAATCCATTTACAATCCAGTAACCTTGCCTCTTTGGAAGCTACATATCTCTCTCCTCATTTTGTTTTGACTGGGATAGAAAAAGAACAAATAGTCCCTAGAATATCCAGGTATATTTAGGTGGCCTACATTTGCTCCAGCAGCATGATCTCTGATGGATGTGGTGCCACAGAGCATGACACAGATCGGAAGTATGACATTTAACAACAGACAGTCTAAGTTATTTATGGAAGAACTAGTACTGTTCATTGTTTTGCCTGTAGAAGTTGTACATACAACTCAGAGGTGGGGTGTGAATAACAAATGAATCAAGATTTTATAGTTTACTTGGTGTGTCTGAGAAAAATAACAAGACTTGTCAAGGCAGAGCAAAGAAATGCCTGTGTTCTTCCCATAAATCTTCTGGCTGGCATGCATACCATGGACATCACTGTAAAGATGCCCTGCTGACATGGCAGTAATATGATCTGTTGAACCAGGGGATGTATGAAAAATAAACATGCTCCTTTCACTGCCATGTATAACCAAACTCAGCTGCTCAGTACAGGAATGGCATGAATGCCATTAGATGAACTAAAGCCCTTGCTAAAAATCAGCTCTAGACTATGCCAGCACTTCAGCTACAGGGGCTGGTGCAGTGGATTACCTGGATTTTACTCAGATATATGTGTGACACCCTGGTTGCAGATAGGTCTTCCTATGACGCCTCTTTGGAATGCAGATGTGAGCCTGAGCATTCTCAGAAGGGAATCCCACAACTCAGCAACTCCCAAACTGAATTAAGTACTGAGGTACTTACCTTGTTAGGATCTGGGAGGTCCAAACAGCCCACAGCATACCTCAGCCTTCAACTGCTGTAGCAGAGAGAAACCTGAGCATTTAGGCAGCCTTAGACGAAAGTAGTGCTTGTCCTTAACCTAGAAAGCAAGATGTATTTAAGCAAATTTTCTATTTATAACAAAAGGCCTAAATACTCCACTTTGAGGCAATTTACCTTACCTCAAATATATGTGGGACTATATTCCCACATACACCTTCCAGCAGCTGTCTAGCCTTTGCCTGGAAAGACTTCTACAGCCAATAGCCCTGTACATATGTTGGTTCTCAAAATAAATAGTTTAACTTTGCTAGAGCCCAGATGTCAGCTCTTCATGCCTACTAGCTCTACCTATGTCTCCTATGTCTACCTGTGCTCTTAGCGTTTCCTCCCACACCTTCAAGTACTGTGCTTATTTGGGTTGGGTTTTTTTATGATAATATGTCAATAAAACAAATCAATAGTACTATATAAGAAGAATCTCAACAATAGATTTTGAGAAATTAATAAAATTATCTGGGAACAGACTTCCACATCTGGTAACTGATATTACATGATACAAAATTATTGCAGTGAAGGCTGAAACACAAATGAAATGACAGAAAAATCCCTACTCATACTGTGACTGTAACATGATTAGATGGTGCCTTGAAACAGAGATGCTCAAATCTTGTAACTAAAACTGCCCTTGGTATAAAAATTTTGTCTGGAAACAACAAATGCAATGCAGCACTATTTTATGCCACATCTTTTTGAAAATGTGTGCTCCAGTCAGTCTCATGAACAGAAATGCATGGAGCCAAAGTAGTTCAGCACAAGGAGAACAACTTGAGGAAATTCAGACAGCAGAAGAGTATCTCTGAGAAAAGATCTCACATAGATCTGACAAAGAATCGGCGGGGGACCATCATGCCTGAGACAAAAGATGACTTTTCTAGTCAGTGAGAACAGCCAGCAAGGAAGGCTTGGCATAAAAAACTGTAAAAAACGTGTAGGAACAGAAGAAAGCATGGAAAGAAAGTTGGGGAAAGAAGCAGAGAGAATTTCTTTTTTAGTACACAGGAAAAGGTGCAAAGCACATTTAGAATAACATCACAAAGAGCAGACTGACTTCCCTTCTTACACTTAAGGATCTGTTTTAAAAACTCTTGAGTCTTGACTTAAACTGATGGAAATCTAGGGGAGCTCATTTCAAAGATCATCGAAGGTGGAGCTTATGAGGTTAAGGCCAACCATGCACATAGTGCTTTGCTAGACATAACTTCAGCTCAGATTGTTTTTAATCTCTCTTCTCATCAGCCACTTACCTGAACATTTTTGTAGAAGAAAGCAGCAATACTGGTAGATATTTAACTAAGTCAAAGGATAATGATGAACAGTTTAACCTTGGTACATTCAAACAACTTCAAGATAAGAGCCCACTGACAACTGCCATCATTTATTGTTTCCCAAGTAATGAAAAGTTAACAACTGGAAAGCCAGTGAGTTGAAAAGAACACTTTAAAGAGGGACTTGCGAACACTGCTGCATTATCTCATCTCATTCAGAATCTTGTTTTCAACCACCTCCCTGCTTCTCTGATAGCATTTGTAAATGCCATCTCTTTTTCTTCACACTTCTTTTTGTATGACAACATCTTTCTTCCCAGGCATACTGACCTC
The DNA here is from genome assembly GCA_009823435.2 of Nymphicus hollandicus. NCBI lineage: Eukaryota > Metazoa > Chordata > Aves > Psittaciformes > Cacatuidae > Nymphicus > Nymphicus hollandicus. The sequence continues at coordinate 28,580 of WTXV02063014.1, forward strand.
TTGGGGAAAATTCCAGGATGGAAATAGGTTTTAGCCTTGCTCAGTTAACGCATCACACAGCTGGCACTGATTGCGTGACAGCAACAAGACAAACAGGAAATTTTGTCTTGAGAACTCACTTTGCAAAGACAGCATTTTCCAGTGCACTTCAGTTTTGGGAGCTGATTTTAAGAGCGTCATAGAGAGATTTGATTTTCATAGGCCAGGCAAACTGTATAGGCTAACAGTCTAACTGAACAGTGCCTCAGGAATATGTCTTTTTGCCCCCTGAGGTTAGGATCATTGCTGATGACCAAACATCACAGAACCCAGCAGAAAAACACTTTTCTTCACTGACCTAAGCTAAAGTGCCATCTTGCCAGTCAAGTGAGGGAAACACTGCTGCTGTTTATCTTTTGGACTTGGAGATCCTATTAGCCAGGATATATTAGTTGCTTTGACTGCGCTACACTTACCAGAAATGCATGTGCACATTAATATAGTTAAGAGATTGTACAAGTGCCTAGTGGACAGTTAATCACAACCATCCATTGAACGGGCATTTTTGTGTGCACTGAACTTTTGAATGCCTCCTATGTAAGGTTTAAATCATCACCTGTGAGTATCTGTGCTGTACTGCCAGCTGGGACTAATCAGCTCTTGAACTAACATCCCGGGTGCAGTTTGAGTTTCTGACAGAAACTGGGCTTGGAATGACAGCTTCTTGTGACTACAGAAATTTTTGCAATAGTGTCAGGCTGAAGGAGACAGACAAGTCGTGTTCAGTTTAGGATCTCTCATATGCACATAGTGACCCGATTTCTCTGATAATGCTGAAAGCCTCTGAAAGAGGCTGACCAGATGGCATTGTGAACATAAGGTGCTTATCCTACAGCAAATCTCTTGCCTTAGCCACTCCCTTGAAGAGCATCAGCCGGAAAATGTGGAATTTAATCCCCTACATCTGAAGATACTCACAGTCAGTGCATCTGAAACACACTAACAAATGTTGGCACAAAGGCTGAATGACAACTTGAACAAATCCATGTCCAGATAATGAACTTTTCTGGCAGATATACCCCACCACTGAGATATTGAAAACCAAAGTAACTTTTGGGAATGCCTTCTGTGCCAATACCCCTCGTCTAAGCTTAAAAGGCAAAGCATGACAAGACTGTTGTGTGTTCAAAACCAACATAGGTTATCCAATGGCTGTTCTAAGTCTTATAATACTGAAGGGCTACTGGGAATCACAGACATACATGGGTTGGAATCAACACCCTTGTTCATGTCATTTCATGTAGGACTAAGGAGCTCTCTTGCTTCCCACCAGCAATTAAAAGAACGCTTAATTAATCCTGCAGAGAAATTAGCTGTGATGAAGACAACTGCTCACATCTAGTAAGAACTGGTTGATCTGAGGCAAAAATAAGAATGGTGTGTAAGGGAGTTTTCCCCTCACCTTCCACCTACAAGAGAAGAAGGTCACTGCTAAGCTTTGGCCAAATTCTTCTCAGAAAAAACTTTAGTAAAAGGGTATATGCATCTGATCTGCATTCACCACTTGACAATACTTTCCTAAAGCTATTCATGGCAGGGGGTGTGTGTGTGGGTAGCAACAATATCAGACTAAATAGAATCAGGCAACAGATCTCCAGACTTGATCCATTGAACACTGAAGTCACCAGGAATCTTCTGCTCAGTTTTGGCAAGAGTTATTTTATATCTCTTATATATCATGTATATCTACAACAGGAAGTCTTTATCCCTCTTTTCTTATGTTTCAGCTGAGTTTATTATTTGAGATGACAATGCCCTTGCAGAATTTTAGTTTTCCTTAGCAAAAGCAATTCCAAAAAGTTGCCAATAGTCCATACTTTGGATAAACAGAACTTCTCCAGAGCCAAAATCCTAAATTATTCAACTATACTCAGGCCTTTGCCTCAGTTGTTTGCTACACAGTCTAGAGGGCTGAAAGGCCAATAGCAAGAGCACCCATTAGACCTTTTGGGATCACATTCTGTATAAAGAACACAATTTCACTTCTTTTATTACCCACTTTGAAAGGAGAGATCAGCAAACCTGCCTCTGCACCAACCAACATTCCCTGACAGCAGGGATCATTTCTCCATAACTCCTGACAATTCACAGTCATAGTGCCAAATAAGACAAACTGATTTGGGGTTTGCTGGTGATATTAAGCTCTAAACAAAATGAGGGGCTACCTGGCTCATTTAGTTCACAAGGTCAGACGAGGATCTAATCTGTTCTGACAGGCACAGAGATACTTCAAAAACACCATTATTGGAATTTGAAGGAACTATTGTTCCTATTGTGCAATTTTCTTGTTTGACAGCCAAATGCACACAAAAACACAAGATACAAAAAAAAAAGCCAAAAAAACAAACACCAAAATATTTGTCAGCTTGGACAAGCTAAATTTACTACTTTATATATGCATACAGCTTGTGTACTTTGAAAACCCACAGAGCAAATGTACGTTCCTCCTCAGGTAATAGCAAACAAATATATGTAGAAGTGAAAGGAAAATAAAAGGAAGAACAGATGCCTGTAAGTGAAGCCATCATCAGATGGCAGCTCTGTTCTACCACATGGGGAAAACAGCCTGGTACATAAAAGTTAAACTCTGTTGAGGAATCACCTTCAAGGGCTAACACACAACATCCTGATACCTCTAGATGAAACAAAAAAGTATGTTTGGGCAGCAGCCACAATATGCTGAAATAATTTGAGAATACCTGCTTTATTTTGTTCAGCTAAGACTAGGACCTCACACAAGTAGCATCTTTAACTTGAATAGCCTTTAACCTTAGGTTGAGGCCAGTTACGGAAACTTAGAGAGTAAAAATACTGAAGTGCATTAAATGGTGTCCCAGGATCCCTCCAGAGACCGATAGTATTCTTTTAATTGTGCTAATGGTCTTTGACGCTTATGTTTTTGCTATCAGAGAAAACACTTTGCCTGAAGAGGACTGGAGTGTGTGGGGCAAAGAGAAAAATCATACAGCATTTTTCAGATGTAAAAGAAAACTTCATACTTGTTCGCAATGCTTTATATAGAGCTGAAAACACACATGGTCATATTTTACAGAGTAAAAACCTGCTGCAAACATTTAATACCAAAAATTCTCTTCACATTTATTTGTCATTTGTATTCTATGGATTCCTTCTGTGAGCTACAAAAGACAAAATAGAAATAAAATACATTGGCCCAGTGATCAGCAACAGAACAATCAAACATAGCTGCTTCACCAACCTCCTGACTCAAAGATCTTGTGAGAAGAACTGGCAGCTCCTTCATCCTCAATATGAAAATGCTATGCATGGTCAGCTCTTCAAAAATAGGAAGCTGAGAGTCAGATCTATCTAATCTCAAAACTAATAAGAAAATAAAATAATAGCAAATACACAGGAGACTCAGAAATAGGTTCAATTGCTCATTACAATAGAAACATTGACAGTGAGAGCATGGCCTCATGTAACTGCCCATAAATGTGACCCTTGGGAACTGGATTTGCCTGTGTGGGCTACAACAGGCTTCTGACTGTCCCCATTCAACTCCCTCAGATTCTGAAGGGCACTGAGACCATTCCTATTGTACTGAAAATTATTTTAACAGAAATAGTAGTACTATGAGTACTGAGGGAAAAATTATTATTTCCAATATGCAATTTGTCCAAGAGCAGAAAACCTTTCTACTTCTCCGCATATTCACTAGAAGGAAAAACGAATTTATGAACAACCAAATAATTCTGTTTTAAGGCTTGCCTCCAGACAGAGAAATAGCATATGCAGAGGACAATTAGGAAAGCATAAAAGATACATGAGTGAAGACACCAATCACTGCTAATGATGTCAGCAGAGTGTGCTCCAGTTTCTCTGTTGTTCAGCCCTTTGGTATTATTCTTTGCATTAATTTCATGCTCCAGCAAGTTTTGTTTATTAGGGTGATCACACAACTCTTGAAAGAAGAGGTGCCTTCTGGCTTCAGGAAGAAGATATTTAATCTGATTAGCTTTAACACTTTTCAGTATACTGTTTAATACCACTGGATGACATTCTTCTAGGAAGTTAAACAGGCCCCTTTGCTTTTAAAGTCAGATTTAAACCCTCAGAGGAGATACTCAAAAGATTACCACTGTACTCAAATCTTGTCCTTTACCACTATTTTAATAATCTGCTTATCTAGTTTCTCAGCCCTTTCTAAATGAGGAACTCTATCTCACTTTCTAGAAATGTAATTTCAAGTGGATTTCATGCACTGAGAGCAAAGGCTGCAGGAAAAGTCATCATGTGCCTAGCTACAAACACGATCATTTGGTCAATACAAAATAAATAATTCATAGAAAAGGTTAAATATGCATATATATTGATAACTAGAAACAATAACATCAGTCCTTTACCACTTTCAGGCAATCCATAAATGCTAAACAAAGTGATTCAGCCAGCTCTTCAACCAGCTCGCCAACCAGCTCTCCTTCTCCTCTCACTTGAGGACCTAAATCCCTGTTTGGTGCAGAGGAATATACAAGTGACATGAATTCTGGTGGCAGCCAGACAGCTTTGCCTACTCTTTAGCTGCCAGGCTAATGTTATCAAGATGATGGAGCCCGAGTGAATGAATAAACAGTAGTGAAACCTTTCCCAAATGAAAAAAATAAGATACACTCATGTCCTGTCTGTGAAAGCAGGGCCCTCCACCAAGTAAAGCACTGTGAGATGTGCAAGCAGGCAGATGCTTTTCATCCTGGTCTCAGTCTGCTCATTTTAACTGTGGAAGGGGTCCAGGAACTTTGTTAAGGGCTTTCTGAGGACAATCCTTGCAGTACTTCCTTATTTCCATCAGACTCATTTTGAAATTCATATCTGTAAAACAAAGATGAAAAGGAGAGAAAACGGAAAGAGTTGTTTAATTGGGAGTGTGGAGCTTGGTACAAAACTTTTAATACCTGAAGCTGAGCTGTGTTTGTATGGGCAGGCTTAGACTATCAGGGTGGATAATGAAAATGGATGTGATGGTAGTTTTATTTTTATTTCCCTTGTCATTAGGTTCCTGGAGATCAATCATTCACAGCAGCTTTTTCTCCTGGTACCAAGGGTGCACAATCACTGAAAGCATAATTGCTGCTGCTGGAAGTTTCTACAGCCAGATGAAGGGCTTCATAGACACAGAGGCAGTACTACTGTCTCTCCAGAGCTTGAGTCCCACAGTCAACAGTATCTTCCCCTTACTATAATCACATTCACCATCTTTCCTGGACAGAAGCCACAGGCTAACATTGTCTTGAAACATTCTCTTTCTGGGACAGTAATTGTTTCTGATGAAAGAATAAAGTTCTAGAAAATCAGTGGTTTTGCTTTAAAAGTAGTCAGTATGGCTAAATAACCCCCCTCCTTCAGCCACACTGAGTTAGCCTCTGAGTAGCTTTGCAGCTTCCCTTAAGCACATACCCAGCACAAAGAATGGTGCAGAGTAACCCTCATAAAAGGACTGTATAAAGCAAGAAATGTTCCTCTAGAACAGACAGCACCACAGAAGCACAAGTCACCCAGAAATCTCATAATAACACAAAACAAAGCTAATGTTGCACAATTCCAGTCTATAACTGTGTATGAAGCAATCCACTGTGTTTAGCTTTGGGCAGTTGCTGCATTACGCTTAAGCTTTTACACCTGCCTCTCAATAAGAGTCGAAACAGATACAGATCAAGTGTTTTCATATAAGCAGGTTTGTAACAGAGACAAGAAGGCATGTGCAGCAGACAGGGGCACCCTGCGTGAAAGGAAATAAACAGCAATCCCTGACCTAAACCAGGTTTGGCTGCAGCTGGGGACAGGAGATGGTCACTGTAAGCATGTCCAAGTGCTCAGATAACAAGGGCAGAGTCTAACGGGGACAAGCAAAAATCATCAAGTATTACTAGGTCTGCAACAGAGAAAGACATTTCAGATTCCTTTTCCAAGAGATCCTTGTGGTGAATTTACAGGGTTTTATGGAGCGCTTCCTTTGTACTTCTTTCTCCCCCTCAACATAGTACTTTCTGTTGCTCTGCAAGACCAGTATTACTGTATTTTACCCACAGGGAGCAGTTTCAAAGGAACATTTGTTTTGGAAGCACATTTTATCAGAGAGATTTCATGCCTGTTGCATAAAAAAGTCCTAAAACACATCCTACTTTGTCAGATAGCAGAACGTACCTCAGAATGAAAAGTAATAACCATGCTTATTGTAAGAAGTCTCAGTACTTTGGAAAGGTTATAGGCCTCACAAGGTAAGACATCACATCACATTCTGCAGTCCTTTTAGACAGGCTGGGAACCCACTGTTATTGCCGTAGACCATTTATAGCTGAAGTTCTCCGTTGCTACTACACCTACCAATTAAATAAGAGCCCCAAACCGCTATAAAACCCTGACCCACAGGCATGACTCTGAAATGGGTTCAATGCTCCTGGTACCAATTAGACACTGCCTATAAAACAAACCCCATGATTCAGCAATGGGAGACTGAAGGGAAAGACACCAGCTAAAGGGAAACCACAGAGAAGCACAAGGATTTCCACCTATGTTTATCTAAATACAAAAAGGAATAAAGCATTTAAGGTATTTTATCAGCTGGAATGAATTTGCTGGGAATTTCAAATTAGTCAAAGAATCACAGGATAATAGAATAGTTAGGGTTGGAAAGGACCTTAAGATCATCTAGTTCCAAATTAGTCATTTTATGATTAAAAGATTAGAAGAGAGTAAATAGGAAATAGACTATTTTAAATCAAATTCCGTACTTTCAGAGTTTAACGTAAGTTATCAGCTAGCCATTTTAATAACTTTAGAAACTTTAAGATCTAAAATGTTGTTATCCTAAAGAGCAGTGTCAAATCACCATAATAAGGATATATGAAAGTCGACAAAGTCGCTAAGAGATAAAACTGTCATATTTATACAGTGATATGATGGCAGAAATTCCAATAACCGCTTTAGAAAACACTGACTCCACAGGAAATCTGCATTTTGCTATCAAAAGTAGCTCTAACTAGAATGTGAAATTTAATTTCAGATTTAGTTCTCTGATTGCTCACATGAGCAAGAAGCTAAGTTAACTCTGAGCTGCCTTACTCCTTTCCTGGCATTAGCTTGTTCCAGAGCCAAGCAAATAAGGCTGGTTTCAGCCTTGTGCAGGTACACAGAGCGTTTTAAGTAAACAAAGAGGTACATAGGCAGGGAATACTGAGCTTGTAGCTGGAAGTATTTGCATTGGAACACCAGTTCACAGCGAGACACCAGCCACTCAGAAAACAAGGAAAGAAAAAAAACCCCTAAAACTCAAACAGTGAAGACTGGGTTTCTGAAAGGAAAGCTACCATTTTAAACTCCCATCCAGAATGTGGCTACTTTAAAAAGCAGCAAAGTGCTTTGCCTTCACTTTGAAGGCTGTGGCTGTTCTCTACTTCCCCTTAGAACAAACGGTTTCAAAACACCACAGGGTGGTCTTCCCCTTCCACTTGCTCTGAGCAGGGAACACATTCGGCTTGAAAAAACTACCAAGTACTTCAATGCAAGTGGACTTCTACTTGTGCAGTCTTTTAGACATGCATATTTAGGACAAATTCCATCTCAGGTAATTCTTGGTCCTGGCAGGGCTGTGGGTTAAAAAACTGTATTTTTAGGAATTTACAGAATCACACTTTGGTTGATCTCTCAAAACACTGAGATGGATGCAGCCACAAATAGGCAATGATGAAATACAGCAAGGCAAAGGCATGATAAAACTTGATTTTTGCAGACTATTCTTATTAATGAGGAACTATGCTATGATACTTTTCTTCCTGCCCTCAAAACAAGAATAAAACCTTCTAGGAAGCAGGAAGTGATATGAACACTTCATGCATTGATCAGACTAGATCATATTTCTCTTGATTGTTTTACACTGTAAGCACTAAACAGATACTCTTCTACACTTATTTCTTCCCAATCCAAGCATTCAGTAAGTTAGAGAAAAGAGAACAATTTCTCAGTAGTACAATGAAAATAATACCTTCATGGAAAATTCTGCAAAGTTTTCAAATAGAAAAAAGTCTACATGCTGTGATTTATCTATAATGACTATCTAATTAATGCAATGAAACTGTAAATCTTATTACCTTTAGGCACTTTTTTGTTGAGTTTGGGTAGTTTTGAGCGACTGACTTCTTTAACCTTCCTACCTAAGGGTGAAGAAGAATACATTACCAGTGGAGACAGATAATGCAAATAGTTGAACATATATATTCTAAATGGGTTAGAGTCCACAGAGATTTTAATTACCATATTTACCATTGAAATCCTTGAACAGAGAGATCTGTGAAACAAAACATCATCATGACTGATGTTTACATCTGTGCACAGCTTTATTTATTTATTTATTTATTCTCATTCCTAGCATGGAATGGGAATAAATAATACATGAAAACTTTTTACCCTTTGAAACGTCACATATTGGCAGGCAACACAAGCAGCAAATTCTAGCTGTTTTAACCTAAGAAGAAACTCTGCACTCTTTTTATAGTTACATCACTTTATGAAAATATAAAAGATTACTTTGGGTGAGCAAAGCCATTTAATTATTCCCTCCCTACTAGACCTAAATAAGTGAGCTGTTGATTGCACTTGACACATTATGTGCTGGACACGTTAAAGGGGGAAGAAAGTTTAACACTGGAGCTGAGGTAGACCAGAAAGGACAGAAGTAGGTGATTTCTCAGAAACAAGATCTCATACGTGCTCAATGTTTCTGGAAATCCCTGTGGCACAGTTCTACAGCCAAGGCTAGTGGTTGTGGCTGCTCTAGCATCTAAGAGGTTTGAAATATCTTGTCGCCATAATTTAATTTTGATGTAACAAGTTTCACACAATAAGCACATTCATCTTGCACAACCAGGCACTTCTACCTTCCTGTCAGTGTTTATGGATTAGGATCAGTGTCCTTTGCACACATTCTCCCCACCTTCTGACTCGTTGTAGCACCAAACTCCTAGGATGCACAGTAATAAAAAGAGAGCATTATTACAGTATGCTGAGTGTATTCATTTAGATTTACAGGATACTTCTGTCTCCTGTCCTTCCTGGACAAACAGACTTCTGCTATGCTCCTGAAGACAAATCTAGAAATTCTCCAACTCCCTTTGCACTTTTCCTTACATTTTCATCAATGGGTTTGGGAAGCCTGAATAAATAGAAGTGGAAAATGTAAAGGGAGCAGAAGAACTTCAGGTACCACCGCTCTGGCAAACAGCTCTACCACTCAGAACAGACTCCAGTAAATGAGAAAACTGGGCAGCTTACTTGATCAGTTTGAAAGACAACCACATGTTGTCTTCCATGTGTCTCTCCACACTCACTTACAAATAAGGTGATTCTAATGAGGTGTCTAGAAAATACAAAGCATGGCAAATCTGCTGCTCCTGACCTTTGAACATTTAGCTTATTTGGTTTTGCTTATCTCATATTCATTCTTTACATCTTGTGTAAAATAAACACATGGAACAATCATGGTAGGTCTCCAAGACTTACAACATCAAAGATCAAATCTGAACATGTAAGTCTAAAAGTTGCAACTTTGAATTTAAAAATCCTACTAAATTGTCTCCCTGCAAACCCAGAATGACGTCTCTAGAGATGTGGCTACAGATAGATGCAAAAAACCCATGTTTTTAAGGTTTAAACTGCTCTATGAATTTGCACACTTTGGAATACTGCAAAAAGGTAACTTGGTGCCACAAGGGAATGCTGCAATTAAAGTGGAATATTAGTGGTTAAAAAATGAGGCATGACTGATTGAAGGTCAGAAGAGCTACTCCCACCTGTTTCACTGTTCTATAAAGAACTTCTCATTTACTCCAGTTCTGGTGACCTGAATGCTTCCTATTCCCTTGTTCCATAAGGGTAGAAACTTTTTCTACTAATGCATTTCTCACAATTCAGAAAAAATATATAATTTTTAGTTTGGCAGTTGGTTATCTACTGGAAAAGTAGTAGACTTTTTTTCAGAGGAGCAGGTTTCAGAACATAGATTAAGGTAAAAGTTAATCATGCTGTTCTACATGTAAGAGGAAGTAACAGATAGGAAACACTACTGTCTGTACAAACAAAGCATTGAGATGCAACCACATTCTGCAGTCTAAGTCCTTTCCTAAATTCATTCTCTCCTTTCCAGTTGTCAAGCTCTGTTTTCTTTTAATTAAAATCAACTTAGAGAATAAGTATTTTTATATCATAAAAGGAAAGAATAAGAAAGGAGACAATTGTGTTAGAAGGATATACTGTACCTTCTGCAGTAAAGGCATTGAGAAACAAAAGAAAGACAAACAAAAATTCACAGAGTACCAGAAGCTTCATCTTTCCAACTATCACGAGACCAGACGTCTTTACTGAGGCTGAACAAGCTTTCTAGTCTGCCTCCAGTGCAACCTTACCTTTATATAAGGGAGATGAAAGGAATGCTGTGTTCAGAATGGGTGGAGATTTGGCCTTTGCATTGTACTTCAACGGATGAAATGAAACAGCCCTTCCTATTACGAGAAGCAGTTTACTCAAAATCAGGCAGCAGTTGGCTCCAGTTAAAAAGGAGCACCTGGCTTTCAGTATTAGAGTATACAGGGATTCTCTGATGGAGAATGTTTGTGTGTGGTTCACAGCAGTCTCCTTAGGTGACCTTGTGTGCTCCTTTGTATGCTTGGAAGGGCAGCAGGTACACTTGAAATAAAGGTGTGCGGACAGTGAACTGGAACTGAAAAGGCAAACCAAATCCATAGTGTTTAAATCAAAGCAGTTGCCAATGTGTTGTTAACATAATTAACAGGACAGCTGGATAAGCAGCAGATTTCTGAGTTTATTATTAACTTCTCAGTATCTATTATATTAGATAATTAAGTCTGTTACAGAGATTCCAGTTAACAATCAATTTTAAGAAGTCCATCAAATTCAACACAGTATCAAGGTTCAACAAATAGAATATGCTCTGAGCTGTGTAGCCTTAAAAGCTGGGAGTGGTACCTGCAAGACATTCAGACTTGGAACTGCAGCAGGACAAGTGGCTTCACTCTGGTACACATACATTGCCCTTTTTCCCATCCCCAAATTTCAAAGTTATCATATTTCAAGTTGTGGATTTGGCTTGTTTCTTGCACTGGATCAGCAGCCTTCCAAATCAGCTCATTTCTTTATCTACCAATTTTCACCCAAAAAGCTTATTTCTAGATTCTTAGCTGGGACAGCTGACCCCAACTGACCCAAGTGGTACCCCAGACCACATGGCATCATGCTCAGCATACAAAGTTGGGGGAGGACTAATGAGGGGTCATTCAGAGTGATGACATTTGTCTTCTGAGTAATTGTTACATGTGATGGAGCCCTGCTGTCCTGGGAGTGGCTGAATACCCGCCTGCCAATGGGAAGTAGTGAATTAATTCCTTGTTCGGCTTTGCTTGTGCATGTGGCTTCTTGCTTTACCCATTAAACTGTCTTACCTGAACCCATGAGTTTTCTCACTTTTGCTCTTCCAGTTCTCTCCCCCATCTAGACAAGGGAGGAAGTGAGTAAGAGGCTGGTTAGTGCTCAGTTGCTGACTGGAAGTAAACCACAACAATACCCAAAGAATTTTTCATGTCCTTTTAGCATTGACTAGAACCACTGCCTTCTCTTAAAGTGTGCACAGTAAGAAATAAAAGCAAATACAGAAGAGGAAGGTAACCAGGTAACACGGGAGATGAGTTGCATAAGAGAACCTTATCACATGATGGCTACTGACATTTCCAGCTATGTTAATTTAAATAAACTGGAAAAATGCTGGAATGTTAAATGCACTACAGCTGCTGCCAACACCTATCTCAAAAAAAAAAAAAAATGAAAACATTTTTCTTCTGAAATATTTACAACAGAATGCTGGCAACAGGAGTGGTTACAAAGACTTCTTTTTTAAACATAGATAACTGCATTGTAATCATACCATCCACCCCAAGCAAGAAAGCAGCATGTGCTACTTCGATGCCCCATTTGTTTTCTGCTTGAAAGAGACAGGCTGCTACTCAGCCTCCTCTGTTACAGCAATCCAAGCCCTCCAGCTACTGTGATGGGAAATGAAGCAAACCTGCACACTTATCACTGCACACACAAATACCCCACAGAGGGGCAATGAAGCAGGTGGTGGGAAGCTCTGCTGTTTGCCCAGGGGAACAGTTTTAAATGGTTTATGCTCCTGCTTTTCAGCCTGCTCTTGTATTTCTGAGTCTGGAGAAGCCAAAACAACAAATTGTTTAAAAGCTATTGTGCCAAAAAGAGCACAAAGGACTTTGCCAGATGAGTCTGAAGTATTGCCCACAAACCTCCAAGTCTGCTTGCTACCAAAGGAGGCTACCACTATCTCTACATCTTTGGTTGAGCAAATCAGATCTTACCTGTGAAGTGGTTTTGGTCCTCAGACCGGAGAGGATCAGTGACTGCTACTTGAGTGTGGCAGAATGGTCAATTTCTGTATTTTCCTCTTCTCCAATGTGTACACTACCTGCACCCTAGATACTGTCATCTGTTCTGCTGAAGACACATAACCTTCTATAAGAGAAACTATCCTTAGTCTTACGCTTTTCGATTCTCAACCTTTATTTCAGACAACCTGCTTTGCCATTGTCAGCTGCCTGTGTCCTCTACTCAACATATATTTGCCAGTAATTACACTTATTTAGGTCAGCTTTTAAAATATCCTTTCACCTGGTATTCACAGTCACATCCATTTGTGCCCTTAAGTCTGCTCTCTTTTCATACGGCTTTCTCCCCTTCCGCCACTCCCATGCCTTTCTCTCTCTCTCAAGCAGTTCTCCTCCAGTCTTGTTTTCCCTTTATTACGACCTGGCAATAGGTGAACAATACTTTTTGATATAACTGTTTAACTGATTACAGCTATTTCTTTCTAAGGCATGAGCCTACTTTTTTGGCAGAAATCTGTTTTCTTGAAAAGTCAAAATAAGTGCATGAAAACCTAAGTGCTCTTTTTTTTTAACCAGTCACAAATTATATCTACATGCTTATGCTCTACCATCATTCCTTGTGGGAGAGAAAGTTCAAGCATAAAATTTCCTGCTCATTACATGGGCTAAATTTTCACTCAGGATAATATCTCATAACATGCTGTGGCTAGAAACCCACTAATGCACACACCAAACTGAAACGAGTTAGCTTTTAAAATCTTGTAAGAAGTTGGAGCGCTCCACTGAGAGACAGAAAGGTTTGTCTCACCATCACCAGTTGCCCCACCAAGCTAAAGCCACTCTCACCTCTGCCGGGAAGCCCACGTTCTCCCTGGCCACAGCAACCCTCTTTTCAGGTTCACAGCACACCCTTACTACCTGTCCTATTCATCAAAGCTTGATGTAGCCATGCCAATTCCCAAGAACTGCCTTCCCAAAATCCATATATGCCAAGTCTACTTTCCTGTCCCTCCTCAGGATTGCAGTTTTCCATTCCCTTCCTTTTTTGTTACACAAAAAGCCGTGTGTTCTGTATATACCACCAAATACATCCATGTACTTCAGAGTGAAATGCCCAGTTATGGCTGGAAGGCCAAAAGTGGCTCAAATTAATATGGGTTTTGATTGATTTGTTGTTGGTTTGTTTGTTGGGGTTTTTATTGTTTGTTTTTTAAAAACCTTGCTAGGTACTCAGGTGTTTGTTAAAACCCCCTGCTTTTCAAGGGGACTTGTAATATGACATATATAAGGAACATTACAGCTATGGCGAAAGTTGAGCCTGTAATTAGACTAGCATCTTAAAGACTAGGTCTACAATGGACTGTATTATGCCCCCAGACACTATGGAAGACATTGACTTAAAATGCTTTAAATAATAAATTTAAAATTATGATTTTACAGAGCAAATTTTAATAACCACTCTGAAGCCTGTTTCACATTCATTATTTCTCTAAGGAAAGATTCATCACAGCTGGTGGAGTAATCATCATCACATCAATTTTTACAAAATATGTCCTTTACCTACAAGGCACTACTACCTCTTGCATACCTGAAGAAACTACAAACACTTTTCACATTCACAGGGCTCAGTATAAGCTTATTCTGCTTTCAGTGTTCATAATTTTAATACAAAAGATTCACCTACTAGAGAATAGGTAAGTTTTTAATTTGTGATTTTTGCAAGACTTTGCTCACTTAGCTCCTGCCTGTACAGCTGATAGTCTCCCTGTTTCCCTGGCATTCATGAATTCCTTGCTGTTGTGGCAGGATGAGTTATTCTTTGATGTCACCAGCTGTACCCTTCCTTTCTCCCCCCATTGCTAAGATCCTGTGCAGGTGTTAGTTATTCATTACCTAGACTAGGATAAATGCCTGCCTTTACCAGCTGATTTTTCTTCCTTCCAATATTTATTCCTGCTGCTCATTCTTAAGTGACAGAACAGTGGTAGCAGAGGGGTTCTCGACTCCATCTTTGACAGAGCTCTTCCTTAGCCTTCTGCCCTTGACTGTTGCCTTCTTTCCCAAAGGGCACACACTCAGTTGGCTAGCAAACACGCTCTACCTTATCCTGGAACTGCTGTTCCTGAAAGCACATCCAGCTCATTTCTCATGCCTGCTAATTTTCTATTTCCTTCCTTTTCAGCACTACAGCCAGTGCTTCTGTGTTGTTACTTATATGTAAATAAAAAGGACAACTGGCACACCTAATTATGGCCATAAAGCTCTGTGGGATTTTGTGCAGGTCCAGGCATGACTCAGTGATATGTAAACGGAATTTGGCTAAGAATATCATTTATAAGAATTCCTTTTTTTACATGTGTCAAAGAACATTAAAGGCAGGACATATGTTTATCCTGCAGATAAAATCTGACTCTAAATACTGACTACAGATAATGTTTCTAAGGATTTCCACAATGTTTCAAGTAATTCCACTTTAAACCATGATCTAAATGGCTGCATAATGTTTAATAATTTACTTCAGCTTTTTTCACAACCATACAAATTTGTTACTTTCCTAAGAAAGAGTTCTTTACAGACTTCACCAGTCAGCTGGTGCAAGCAGACCTGACTCATTCACATATTTTCAGTTTGCACAATAGAATACAAATGAAATTTATATCTCACCTTATGGAAAAATTCAATGTAATTGTAGCTTTGCAATTTTCATCTGACTTGCCTCACCTCTAACACTGCTGGAAGCCATGAGGTAGCATGTACTGGCCTTCGTGAAACCTCCAATAGTACACCTATAAAACAATAACACTTGGCATGCCTGGTATCTTTATACAGCTTGATTGCTCTCCAAAAGACAAAGATGATTTCTCCCTATTTCTGCTGACATTAAAGAGCAGGAAAAATTTTTTAACTCTCCAATATTTGAAAATAATTTGGTAAGGCAGTTTATATTTTCTTTGATAAATATCTTCATTTTATAGCTAACTTAGAATTTATAAATGGTTGCCATAAGCTTACTTCAAATTTCAAAACGGACTCATTTTGAGAAAAAGAAAAATACATTTAAATAACTCTTCTATGCAGTATTTAAGTATGAACTGGGTTTTTATTACAACATTCAAATATCCCAGTGACCTTACTGGAGACAGGCTCTTACAACACAGGAAACGGAGTACACCAGACTGTGGCAACCCTCAATGGAGATGGCTGTTCAGACCTGTAATCTGGCACTGGAAAGCCAGCTGCTACAAAAGCAAGTAACCTGCTGGCACAACTCACTAACCCAAAATTCACCCCATTTTACCAAGCAAGAATAGCCTCTGAACACAAGTCTAACACAGAACTGCCAATCTAGAAACTCAAAGGTCCCATTCACACATACGCAAAACGTCTCAAACTAACTACTTTTAGATCTAACCACCTCACCTTTGCCAGTGATGAATGGGAGTAGGTTCAGAAATACATGCTATCTTTGTTAATTCCTTTGCTCAATCTGACACCCTTTGGTCTGCTCTTACAGATCATCATTAATGACTGAACAAATCTTTAGCACTAACAGAAGGCATTTCTTTTTACTAACTTGTACACAGTAGCTAAGCTTAAACTGATAGTGTTTTATTTTTTTTTGTTTGGTTGGTTTTTTTTTGTTTGTTTTTCTGTTGGGGTTTTTTGTTTGTTCTGGTGTTTTGGGGTTTGCTTTTTTTTTTTTTTTTTGGTATGAATGAACAATCTTATAATCCATTAGGTATTCCACTTCTTAACAGTGGTCGTAACACCACAAAGAATTACTGGAAATCTGTTTTTTAATTGCCACAGTTTCATTTAGAGGAATAGCATGACCAGCTAGACTGGACACAGCATGCTACAGATGTTACCATCACTATCAGTTCACCTTATTCTAAACTGCAATGATGGTCCATCGAGAGATGAAGATCACTTTTTCCTCTTAAGCAGTACAATACATCCTCATCCATTGCTATCTTGTCTAAAAAAAATAAATATATATATATATATGTAAAAATAAACAAATGATGACACAAGTTAAAAAGGAAAAAAACAAATGCCAGCTCCCTCCCTCCAAAACCAAACAAGAACGATTGCATTTCTGAAAGCAATACATCCCTTCAGGATTTCTGAAGAACTCATAACAGCAGGAGTAACTTATAAGATTCCTCCCCCACCCCAGATAATTTAAGGAAACAAAATTACAGACTTTTGCAAATTACATTTGCCCCAAAGAAAATGAGAAGAAATATAATCTGAGCTGAAATGCAGAAATCTCACTCTCTTTTCATTTACATCTCTTGAGACAAATTCAGACAAAACTTGGGCTCTTAATAAAAGCTTCAGCAGAGCTCTCCTGTCCTATCAGTTTCTAGCTAAAAATAAAACCATTGTTGAAGAAGTACATGTTTTTTCATCCACTCCTTCCTAGTCACATAAATACAACTGAGTTGATCATAAATGCTTTGGGGGACAGACTGTGTTCACTGCACTGAAATGGTGCCCAGTGAACTGGATCATGGGATTTTAGCTCATGCAAGCTTACACAAGTAGCTGACACTAAATCAAATGATGGAACATTATCTTCAAACAAATATCTCTCTGTAGGAGCTGGCAGGAAGAAGTTGAAACATACCATTATAGAAATGTAGATGTGTTAGTTCCAGACTTCATGTTATGAACTTATTTTGGTTGTGTGCAACAATCAGCATGTCTACAATGTACAGAAGAATAAGGAAGAGGCCACAGTGGCCAAAACCAGCATTTATACCCACTCAGAAGGACAAACTCCCTCTGCTATCCCTGCAAGCACCTCCTGCCAAATCAGTAGAGACAAGATTTATCTATGTTTTTAAGAAAAAGATCAATATGCAGATCAATCACAAAATCTTTCCAGAAAGCCCCAAAGGCTGACAGCTGCACAGTATTTTCTGCTTTGGAGGCTTGCCAGCTTAATTAAATGCCTTATCTATCCAGATAAGAAAAAGAAGTAAGATGCCTTCCCAGACATCTATTATTGCACAACTTCATTTCCTCATACTAAGTTTTCTGGAACTAAGCATTGGACAACCAGACTAGTTATTTTGTACAAAAGACCCGATAATATCTTGCATTCTTCTATCATCTTTCTGAAAGAAGGAAAGCAAAGAAAAAGTGCTTTCTCAAGCAGCAGCTGAAACGACAAATCTTTCAGAGCCAGGGTAAATGGCAAGGAGGATAATCCTCCCTGTTTAGGCACCTGTGTTTTAATCTACTCTGGGGGGAAGTGACACACAGAGGGAATAGCTCTGCTTCCATAACAAAGTTATACAGCTCCTCTCATCACCCTGTCATGAAAGTGTGAGCTCTGGCAGATTAGCTGTCAAAAACCGTTTCCTTAATCACATCTTGCTTGAACCAGAGGCCTGGACAACCACAAGAAGAAAATGTTTCCCCTCACACATAGCACTTAGCACTGCATCCAGTGTCAACTCTTCTGGACTGAAGCTTTGCCTCATTTCGGTATGCTCTCTCGTTAGAAGACTACAGCTACCAGGTAAAACGGCCCTCATCATATCTCTTCATACTCATCATAGTCTTCCAAGGCTAGAGAGAACAGAAATCACCTAAGAAAGCAGGGGGAAATGGGATGCATCTATTATTCCATCTTCACCACGTTACCTGCAGGAGGGTGTTTAAAACCAAGCAAAATAAATACAGTTACAAGCTCTACCTTAATAGAGCAAGGCTATCCAGAAAAATGACCTGTGAAGAGACAAGAATCAACACAGAGCTTAAGAGATCACAACGACCACACACAAAACTCACAGGCATGCTGGCTGGCAGTTCTGCAGGGGCTTTGCTTGCAAGCCACAAACAAAGCAGTGGCAAGGCACTTGCTGAAAAAACTGTCAAAGATGTTTTAAACCCTGCTCCAGGACAGTCTCCTAAATGATTATCAACTCACCATAAACTGCTAGGAGAAATAACTTCGGTCTTGCTCTTCACTGTGGTTTTTGATAGTTACTCTATCCCAGATGCTCACTACTGCCTCTAGGAGCGAATACAACTACAGCCTGCAGTTCCTATGCTACATATACTTTCCCTTTGAAAATGGAGGCCAACACATACTCCCAGAGAACTAGGTTGGTTCACCATTAGTCCAGATTGAATTAAATTAACTTTGTATCCTGAAAGTTCTTCATACTCCCTACATTCTCATGGCTCAAATGTTGGTTTCATTTATCCCTAAATTTAACAAGACCGTTTACTCCGTTTTATTTTCCTAATGTTATTTTCCTTTTATGCCATAAAAATGTATCTTCTTTATATTTCCTTGTTATGAAACAGTTGCTTCAGCCTGAAGAAATTTTCACACACAAAATACAGATTCTTCTTAGAATGGCATGAGCTTTTAATAAAATATTAATGAATAATATACTGGGATACCACCTGCAAGAGCAATGACTCTATGAAGATGAAATTTCAGTTTATTTAGCTTCTTTTTGGCCAGTGCAATGAGACACTCTGGAGCATGCCTTAATTTAATGATAAGAACTCAAACAAGGGGTTTTTTTTTCAAGATTTTCAGACATATCCTTTGTCACTTTTGAACATGAAGTATCAGTAACATGCATCTAAGGATAAATCCCTTATTTCCCAAGATGATTCAGAAATACGTACGTCTGCACTCAATTTCCCCCCCAGTCCCCAACTCACCTCAGCAAACAGCTACAGCCATTTTTTCAATTGAAAGACACAATACAGCAGTTTCTGCTCCTTTCATAAAATCAGTGCCTTAAACATGACCATTGTACAAATGCCTCAAACTTCCAGCTGACAGACTCTACAGTCACGTTAGCATCAGTGTTTTCCACTGAACCTCCTGTGTCCAACCACAACCTTGACACACATTTGTGTTATCATTTCTGATCATCTTCGGCCTTATTTGTTAAAGGCTTTTCCTTCTTCTGGTAACATTCAAGAAAATAAATGAATTAAAAAGGCTTTATTCCTCAGCCAGTTTTGCATTTCCAAGTTTATAACCTTCTCATAACAACCATTTTCCCTTCTTAGTTTACAGCACATGAAACAGAGCATTAATTAGATGGTCTAACCACAGTGCTCATCAGCTTTTACAGATCTGGAACTTCGGATATAAAGCATCTAATTTCCTTCTGAAAATACTGTGGTTATGAGGAGACAAAAAAGTTCTTCCTCAGCTGTATCTGCTCTCAAAGCTGCTGAGCAAGATACACTTAATGGACCCTAATACAAGTTTTGCAATTAGACCTTTCAATTGAGGGTAAAAAAAAACCCAACCTGAATCCAAAATAAATTGTTTACAGTAACATCACCCTTGTAAGTTCAATTGATACATCTAAACAACTTTTTAGTTCTAGAAAGTTTCCAGGTTTTCAATTTCCATTCCAAAAGCAGCCTGCAAGTAAGCCAGCACCAACTGCCAGACAGATGCTTACCCTGGAATAGTGAGCACCTGGTTTTGTGCCTATCAAACTATCACAATTTAGATTTTCATCTGCCCCCAAAGCAAAGCTATCTTAATTGAGATAAATCTTAGTTTTTCACTTAGGACTTCAAATGTAAAGGAACAACTCTTGATCTTGTTTTTGCTTTTGGACACCCACACTGGATGGCACTGTTTTCCTACAGGTATCATCTCACCCATGAGTCACGGAAGACTGAGAACAGAAGAATGCTCATGCTTCCTCAAGCACTATTTGGCCTGTTTTTTCTTAAAAGGTTATTGATCTTCCTGGTGATCTCACTTTCACTGCAAAAATTTTCCCTAGGTAGGGTGTTGTGTTTTCCACCTTACTGTTTCAAACAGTCCAGAATCCCTCTCTTGGCTCAGTCAACCTCTAAAACTTTGCTCACAGTCTAGCTAAATGGTGTTTTGCCAGTTTTATTACAGGTACACATTTTAGAAATTCATTTTAAGATAGCATTCTGTAAATTTCAGAATTTGAGGACAAGCACACTACTCTGTTCACCTACAGCAATAGTATGAAGAAATCGATTGAGCATATGAAACTGCTTAAAACAATAAACCCCTCTAAATAGGCTAATTACACTTAGCATGATCAGAGATTTCTTCCTCTTTAAGTACTACAGATTTTTCTTCAGCTGTTAACAGTGCCAGGAACTATGTTGTGCCGTATAATCTCTGGGCACAAAGGATTTGCAACAAGGTTCTTCACAATCCAGTTTCTTTCCTATGCTTGACAAGTCTAAAAATACTATGGTATATGACAGACATAAAAGCAGGGCTGCTGTAGTAGCCAACAGGTTGCACTAACAGAACCACTTGAAGTAAGTGTAGATCAGCATCTTCCATCTGGGAAACATCCCCAAAAAGATTCTAGTGAGTGAAACTGGATTTAACTTTTGCTGACTTCTTGAACAGAATACATATACTCTTACAAACAAAACTGTAGCCAAGAAAACATTTATAATACTCTTCAAGTTATTAGTGCAGGGGCACTAAAATTTCTATTAACACAGGGACAGCGAGAGTTGTCAACTTTGAGACTAGAATTTTATTGTTCATAGTCAATACATAAGCACAGCATATTTACTAGAAATTGAAAGTCAGAGTTGTTGACATTACCTCTAAACTTTCTTGTGCCCAAGAACTCACCTTCTATTCCAACATACAAGAACAGAGTTTGGTAAATATATATTTCTTAACATTAAATCAAATTCACTGATTGGGAACATTCCTTTTAAACCAAGCTAAACATACCAGTTTGGAGTAAAGTTACAGGCTGAAGCATACAGCAGTACAGTAAATTTATTATACTTGTGTTTACAGCAGTCTATCCTCAACTCCCTCTTTCTGTGCCAACTGTACAAGCTTGTAAGAGATAATCACTAAGAGCTCTTCTGAAGGACAGAGCTTCACCTGCAATACTGAGATTTAGTCACTGGAAGACAGACACATCTATTGCTATTCAGTAATTTGGTAAATCTAGTATCAAAAGAACATAGCTAGTATATCCACTCAACATTAAAGCACTAAGTTCTCATTTGTATTCCAGAAAGAGACTGAAGTTCACATGGGACAAATGCTGCATGGTTTCCCCATCTTGTCTCATTTACCCTTTTTGGTCACCTCACTGGTCAAATCCAATGCATTTCTCACAATTGCTTAAACCTTGCTGAAATATCTGCCCAGGCAGAAGTCATTACTGCATTTAGTGCCATAATCTGTTCTTAAGGTGTCACTGAAGTATCATTTGTGCAATCTTAACTGAAAAAAAATGCCACATTTCATGAAGTAGCTTGTGTGCCTACCTCCGTACGGGATATCCGTTTGGAAATGATGGCCTTCACTATGCAACAACAGTTTAAAAAAGAAAAAAAAAAAAAATAAAGAGAAAAAAAAAAAAGCTGAATTGCTGTCAAACCCATTAAAAAGCAGACAGACAATTTTACTCATATCTTAAAAATAATTTACTTTCCCAAAATAATGTACAATTAGAAGCAGTTCCCACTATTTTAACACTGAGCTGGAAAGTGTTTGAAGTAAAACTAGTAAGCCTGAAACACACTGAACTGAAACAATATGTATGCTGAAATGCTTTATATTCCTGACTTGCAGCTTGTAACCATGAATTTTTATTTAGCATGTGCACTGAGGCAGGCTGTCAGACAGTGTCTCGGTTTACTTCCTCCTGCTACCTCCACCGCCTGCAAGCATGGTGGCCACCCGAATGAAGATGTTCAGTGTATCTGTGTAGATACCCATGCACCTAGAATACAGGAAATCAAAGTGAATTATTGTTGAACAGAAATAGTATTATTTGTATTTCACAACATTACACTTCATTTTTAAAAGCCTTCACAAAGCATCTCTAACAAAAACCAACTATGACTGTCCCCAGCGCTTGGTATGTTAAAAAACCCCTGTGTTTTTGTTCTACCATTTCTGCCTTAACAGACAGTATGCTGTTCTCATATAGGAGCTCTCTGCTTTTATGCTGTACTTTGATCTCTTTAGCTCCAAGAATTTTGAAGAAGGTTAGTATTATTCTATTTTAGTTACAGGAAACCAGAATCAAGGAGATAAACAATTCAATTAAGATCAGACAGACAACATTTACAGGGAAGTTATATGTACTGAGAGTCAACTAATCCTTCTTTCCCTACCTGTCACACTGTTGAAGCTTTTTGTGACAAAGGCTAGTGAATATTAAATGACTATGAAAGAGTTAGCATTTTTTGTCTCAGCTGATACTGACAGATATTTTCAGAGAACAGCTATAAATTCTCCCAGCAATGCTTTAGAAAACAAAACCGCTTTTTGGAAGTACTGCTGGAGGCATGTGACACCACATTCAACCCTGTTTCTCTCATTTCAGACAGATGCTTTCACTTTTAACTCCACTAGCTATTTCCACACCACATCTTTAAACCCTGTGATCCTTCACATATAATAGCAATACACTTCTGAACAGTAAATAAAAGGTCTGGCGCAGTTTAAAAGCGTAGTTTGATATAGCCTGAAGCAATTTCTTACACAGTCATTGAGATCAGCTGCATTAACACAGAATACTTACGCATTGATTGGGTCGTATTTTGTTACTCCATAATATGGAATAGTTTCTGCACGCTTAATAACATGCTGCGTATCGTAGAGCAGGAACATGCCAAAGAGTACTAATCCACCATAAACAGCTACTGAATACAAGCCGGCACCAAAAGCAGAAGTGGGAGGCAAGAACATGGATCCTGGAGAGGAATGTACAATGTACAACAGTATTAAAGACAGCTACTATATGTATCTACTACTCTGAGCTGGGTCAAACTGTGGTTACTGTAGCACACATTTTTCAGTGAGTATTCAATTCTCAATTTGTGATGCTTTTTTGATAGCAAGAGCTTTAATACACAAGCTGAAGGTGTCATATATACAGCCTGATCTAGTAATTCTGAAAACCCTAGGGAATCACATGTACTTTATGGGAAAGTGCTTCTGACCCTAGGACTGCAACTAGGCCTAGGAACACAAAAGGGAGAAGAACAAACAGACCAAGAACTAAGATCACATTTACTATCTTCCCTACCCACTAGCAGTAACTAAATATACAAGTCACCACTATTTGCCATTTGTTAGATTAACGTGCCAGAACTGTAACTTCACATTTACTTTCAAGAACACATTTAACAGAGTATTTTCTGCTGTGCTAAGCCTGCAAGGGCTATTTACAGCAAATCTTAGCCAGACAGACCAGTCTGCAATTAAACAGGAGCTGCATCCTAGCAGTTTAATTTTATAACCTACTTTATCTGATAGTATTAAAACGGTATTTTACCAATTGAAGAGGCAAGAACAAAGCCTAAGCCTATTCCCAGGGGTCCTCCCATGTTCAGAAATTTTTCACTTGGAGCACACATGGCGACAGTTGAGAGCCCTCCAACAATTCCAGCAGTATACCAGGCAGCTCTGATCAGCAAAGGACCACCCAAGAAGGCTAGAGGAGCCACCACTGCACCCATGACACCTAGCAAAGGAAAACAATACACCACTCATTAGATTTGGAACAGATCTGGTAAAAACACCACCTGCCAAAACAATTTCGTTTTGCAGTCAGGTAACATGGCTCAAACTAATCCATTTACATGACAAAATACAAACACACTTGATCATGCACCTATCTAGAAGGGATCACAATAAACCAGCAACCTTAAATTCCATGACTTACTTTTATCTAGCTCTGGAGAGCACTTCAGGGAGCTGATCTTTGGAAGAAAAACAACAGTAACATACTGATATGTTCAGAACAGAGCTGGTAAAAGATACCTGGCACGGACTGATCAAATACATAATAGGCATGGGAGCACTCAACAGTGAAAAGCAGAATGGATTTCTGCTACAATAATTACTTAGACAATAATTAAGTAATTAAGTCAGACTTTTTGCTAGAGTCTTGTATGAAAGCTCTTACCTAGTCTGTTAATATCACATTAGCTTTTTAACTTAGCCATCACTAAAATAAACGCAATTTCTTCTTGGTCAAAATGTTAGCTCTGGAGAGGAAAATACAGTTCCAGTGCTTAACACACACACTTCTTTCCTGAACCATGAATTATTTCTGGAAAAACAGTTTTGAAAAGTAATAGCCACTGTTATTTGAAGTAGCCATCATTAGTGAGAAAATGATCTGTAGTCACAGCTTACATACCTGATGGGAACATGTATTTAAGCAGTTTAATACTATAAAAAAATTATCATTTTTCTAGTCAAGTTTTCAAATACTTTCTTACCCTGCAGAGCTGAAGAACAGTAAGTATAATGCTTATAGAAGCTATTATGCCAGAAAGAAATCACAGACCCAAAGTAGCTAGGAGATCAACTATTCTATCCAATGTGGCATACACATCTCAATTTTAACTTGAGCATGACTTTTAGAAGATTATGAAAAAATACAGACGCATAAGAAATCTTCCTGACATTCAGGTCTCTGAAAAAAATCTAACTCTCCTACAGTAGTATATAGAAATCTACCTTAAAATCAAAGTTTCCTTAAATTAAGAACCTGGTCACACAGAAGCACAGACATCTCTACAGTGAAAACTAGAATCACATACCTGAATGCATCATCCAAGCCAAATGTTTAGCTGCTGGACTATTTTCATAGGATATGGACCTGACCAACATTCCAGCACCAATCATAGCTGCAAAAGTTGCACCTATTGCCTGTAAAAAAAGCATTACAGAGCTCAAGTTAGCATTAGGACATAGTCTCTGTTCTCACTTCCTTAAGTCAGCAACAAAAATCTGAAAAGCAACCTAATTCATAACTGGGGTGTTTGTCAATTTTACTCTTGTAAAGTCACAGTAAAATGCTTCCTGATCCTAGCTTGCAGTAAGTTCCCATTTTATTCAGTCTTCTAGGAACCCAAGTTTAGCGGTAAAATGGCAACAATCTCTTAATTGTGTAATGTAAGAGCAAGAAAACATACAGTTCTGCCCCTTACTCTAATCCTCACTGAAGTATCTGAAATGCTAGCCTTGTTTTTTTCTTGTACATTTCTCTACATAAAGCTAATACTCAGTTCACATGCTTTTGCCACCAATGATTTTTAAACCTCATTGCCTCCTCTTTCAGATGGTTCCAAGCAGAATTATCCAGCAGCTAGCACACTGGTCAAAAATGTACAATTTTGGTTTATCAACAAGGATGCATTATTAAATTAATCTCCATAAATTATGCGAATTTTGACATTTAACTATTAACATTGCACTCAACACACCGAGTATGTACTAAGCAGTCACATTTTGTTAGCAGTATGCCTCGATGATTTGCCTACTCGTATCATTTCAGTCTTGGCAAACAGGAGACAGCTTTCAAAGAGCTATACAGAAAAGCACAGGGAGGAGTAAGAATGCACAGGGACATCAGTTTTCATTTTAGAAAGTGACAGAAACAAGGTCATTAGCCTCAGATGACTATTTAGAACAGATTCTTACTTGCATATAGCTGGTAAGGATAGCACAGCATGCATTTTTTTCTTATATAATTTGTCTCTGACAAACTATAAAGTAGTATAGAAGGTGCACATCAGCATGTAGTTAGACCCACCAAATCCTAAACCACAGAATATCACTAGCATACTTAGATAATCTTAATGGATAAGGACATCAGTGTAAATGAAGTTTTGACTTACTTTTCACCAAGTAATCCACATTTAATATTTTTTGTATCAACCATCAAATTTGGGGTCATTTCCCAGTAAATGTTTTTATTTTTATAATATAAGCTTACCAGCCAGGAGCCTTTTGTCATAAGGCTCATGAGTGCTGGAGATCTGCTTACTGCTACAGCAGACAGTGCTGTCAAGCCAATGCTTCCCGCAAAGTACATGTAAGTAGTTTGAATTCTGTCTTTCACATACTGTGGCCAAATACTGAAAAATAAGCATATAACTTTTAAGTCATGTACAGTACGATTACCAATATCAGAATAAAGATTAACTAAAAAAAAATAATCAAGCT